>BPLR01004880.1:0-85632 GCA_021605095.1 Caerostris extrusa | reverse complement strand
AAAGAACAACAACAACAAAAAAAACCCCTTCAAAAAAAACAGTAGAAGAAGCAAAGACCAAAGACATCATTTCAAGAGCTCTCTGGCGCGCCAATATCTTGCAGGTGTTTTCTATTCATAGGTTCTTTCAATGCCACAAAAGCGGCAGTAGGGATGGTCATATACACCTATACAATATAAGTGTTCAGCCTGTCAGTCATGTCCTGTTATAAGTCTGAAAAGAGCTATTGCATTTCGGCGAGGTTGTCTGGTATTGTATCTAGAACTGTTTTACTCAATTCTCTTTACTCTTTATTCTCTCCTGTAACTCTGAAAGGGTCCTTAGTTTCATAATGTTTTTAATTCCTTCTATTAGCTAACACTCTCCCTATATATATATATTGTTCAAATTTTCAATCGTTAATAAAATACTTTCTATTCATCCACTCAGGTTCAAATACATTTGCTTTGAACTTGTAGTGGAAGGCAGTTGATGTTGATACAGTTTTCTCAAATATTAATTCATTCATTAAATTTAATTAATTAACTTTAGTTTTTAGCTTTGAGTTGCATATGTCTACCCATAGATGGCACCAGATAAACTTAAAAAAAAATGAATGAAAATTATTTATAAAAAAAAGAACTTTCTGCAATATAATGGAAAAAAAGTAGGAATTGACTTTTAAATTTTTTTTTTTTTTTATATTACTTGTTATATATAATTTTACAGAATAATACGACATTCCAGAATAATTTGATTGAAACAATTTAGTGTCCTTTCGAGCAAGGAAAGCCTGCTCGTTATCGTAGATACAGCAGTGGCTAAATATCCACTGGAGAACTATCCTTTTGTTCTTCTTTGTTCCAATGATCTCCGTCGCTTAAGTATTTCATTGTAAAACGTGATCCCCAGTGAGCTAATTGCTTGAATTTTAGCCTGGGAGTCGGACAATAATACGACATTTACAGAACTATAACAAAAAATAATTATCTTTGGATTAAGCGAGAGATTATCAACAGGACAGAAAGGAAAAATTATTTCAAATTTTTAATAAAGTTGCTAATAAAATAAAAAAATGTCTTGCTCATGGCTCAGTGGTAGCATGCTCAGCTTGCATGCAGGAGGGTAAATGTTTGAGTTTGTTGGCATCATCTCATGTTCTCAGTGTTTTCAAAGAGAAAAATCATGGAGATTGTGGCAAACTGTTTCATTTCTATTGGCAAGCTGTCTATGGAAATTTTGGTCTATCTCTATATGACAAGAAAATGCAGGCAGTTATCCCAAAAGTACTTCCGGAAGGCAGTCTTATTTCTTCTTTCCTCGTCTATCGTTGGGTAATTAGTGGGATAAGTAAGTGGAAGTGATTGCTTTGTGGACAATGTTTTATTATGATTATATGTGATTACATTGTGAACATTGTTTCATTATGATTACATGTGAACATGCGATTATATTGTGAAAAATGTTTCATTGTGATTATACTGTGAAAAAATATTTCAGAAAATAAATAATGACTAACAATAATAACAAATTATCTTATTGGAAAGCATTAATATAACTTTATGTACCAGAAGGAGAGAAACATAAACCTAAACCCAATGAGAAACATAAACTCCTTGCACTTCTAACAAAACAAAAAGAATTACTTTCCATGAATTCCATTTATTAATGCCCTTATCGATTTTATGTAGATATATTTATGCATTTTAATGAAATATCGCATTGTATTACAATTTTAAAACAAATCTGGATTTAGAACATTTGATTACATACAATTCGTTCCATCGTTTCAGAGAAAGAAATGAAAAAATAAAAAGAGTCACAGGCATGAGGGGTAAAGAGTCATGGGTCACCTGTAGGGACCACAGATCCTCACCTGCCATTCCGCACAAACTCTTAAAAAATGTGTAAAATCTGTAATGCTAAGAAGTTAATCTGTAACTTGGATTTTCCAACAAAGCATAATCCATGATTCTGTCGTTTATTCTTACAAAACTTTTAGAAGTAAAGTACTCAATTGGCGAATTGGAGGACTCAGACTTGAAGCCGTTGGTGATGTCATTGTAGTCCCTGATTTCAGAAGTGAGGTTTATTTTTGTTTGGTTTGTCACTCTACGGTCCTTTTTTTGCACACTTTGGGTTAATTCGAAGCGAGGAGAATCAATAGCTATAGTGATAATATGTCTCAAGCATCTCCCATAGATAATCAGGCTGTCCGGGTGGGGAGCTTTCGTTTCCTTACCCATACGATACATAGTTGCGAGGCATTTATTCATAAAAGACGAAGGCAATGTAAATCCCTCAGTAAATCTCATATTCTACTGATGCTCTACAACAACAAAAATTATTGCATTTTGGTGCCACCATAAAACGATGAAGACCTCATTTAATATAGAGCCCAATGAAGTTTTCACATAAAAATATTAACGATAACTATCAGATAATAATGATGCCAACTCTTCTGATTAAGACTTGTAATCTCATTGTGTCTGAGATTAAAATATAAAAAAAATTGAGATTTTGGATTTCATTTAATCGGTAACTATCCATTCTTTAAATTAAGCATTGTTTTAGGAACAGGAAAGTAAAGAAAAATTCCGTTGCCCCATTATCATTGTTATATCTTTTTTATGATATTATATCTTCTAAAGCATTGAAGTAAAATTTTATATTTTTACATATTTTTCTCTCGTAATCCACATATTAATGATAATTCATATAAAAATGAGTTACATGCGTTCATACAAAACATACGTTCATACAAATCTTACATACGTTCATACAAAAAATTCGGTACCCGTTATCACTGTTATATCTTTTTGATGAACTTGTATCTGCTAAAGCAATTAAGTAACATTCTATACTTTTACATATTTTTTCTCTATTAATCCATTTATTAATGATAATTCATATACCTGTCAATAGATGGCGCTTTAATAATAAATAATCATCATTGGCCAAGAGCGGAATGCATTATGCTATTACTACCTGAAACAGTTGGAATAAGTAAATCGTGATGTTATAACTAAATAGCTTCGAATGCATCCATTGTCAATAGCGTCACGTATTTCGGCCAGTCGTGACATGGGTATCGATGAACTTTTGATCAAGTGATTGTTCCATATTGTTCAAAGGCAAATTCAGAATGGCTGAAAATAAAGATTAATAATTCATTGTTGCACTAGTTTTAGAGCTGTAATTGTATTGTATTATTGGTTTAGTTATTATTTTGCTAACAAATTCTGGTTACAGAATTATATTTATAAACGACTTATCAGCAGTTCTGGTTAAGAATTACATCTATAAACGACTTATCAGCAATTCTGATACTGAATTACATGTATAAACGACTTATCGACTTATCTTCTCAAACAACTATAAGCGAGATCAGCGACTTATTAATAGCGATGTCTCTCTTTTATTTTATAAAAAAAATTTACGTTTAGAAGTAGTTTAAACAGTTCAAAAAGAAAAATAGAACGCGTTGAAGACGAAGAGCCTTCTGATAGACCATCAGCAGCTCACGTCCAAAAAAAAAAAGATTTTGTGCTTGCAATCCTTCGATTTACAAATAGAGACCTTTGCTGCTGATTTTGGAATTTCAAAAGGATTGGTCAATTCCATTTGGTCCTCAAACACGTCAAATCTCGATTGGTACCGAAAACACCGAACGGGCCAGCTCACACTGCATTGATTCTTCCAGGCTTTTTCGCCACAAATAAAACCCATATCGTTCCAATACTGCCGTATTCACACCGTGCGACTTCTGGCTATTCCCTAAACTCAAAAGATCACTCCGGGGGGACCACTTTGATTTGATTGAAAAGATTCAACGTGAATCGCCACATGCTTTGTAGGCCATCCCTGCCGATGGTTTTTGTGCATGCATTGAGAATTGGAAAAAAAGTTGTCATAATACATTGTGTCGGAAGGGATTACTTTGAAGGCGATGAAATAAAATTGAAAGAAAAAATAGTTTTTGAAAAAAAAAAAAAAAACTAAATAGTGTTTCTCCCAAACTATTTTAGGGGCCTGAATGGCCGAATGGCTAGCGCTCTGGCGCTCGGTACCATAGGCTTCAGGTTCGAGTCCCGGTGGTGACATGGATGTTTGTAGTGGTTCGGAATCCACTTTAAATCGTACGTCCTGGTCTGTTTAGCCTAAAGTGTACACAATATGACAGTAGAGCGACAAATAAACCAAACCAAATAGAAATTATTTAAAGTTTTAAGCTGAAGAATTTATTCGACACAAAGTTACAATCATTATACATTATGTCAAAATAAATATTATATTTATTTTGACATAATGTATAATGATTGTAAGAAACTCACCTATACACTACGCCAAGGGAATTCTAACAATTGTAATTCAAGCAGCTTTGGAAAATCGTCGAGTATTTTACAAATGAACATAAATCTGCATTTACCTGTGTGTAGATTAGAACAATCAATAAACAACTCACCCTCAAAGCCATATGATGAATGCTAACAGACGATTTCTTAACAAGAAAATCCCCCCCCCCAGTCCCCCAGGCACTTAATTGTGCAATCAGATGGAATCGATCCATCTCTTGCAAAAATGACTGTCTGGCAGAATCTATGCTCGATTGTGTCTCTTGAACACCCCGTTCGCTGTCGCACCCCCGCCAGTCTATCGTCTGTCGCATCCTATTAAGGACCAGCAAACGATCTAAGGGGACTTTCCTTCCGGGCATAAATCCCTGTCAGGCATTCGTATTCATATTCATTTTGTGTCGAGATTCGGATATTGATATTGTTTGGGGGAGAAGGCTTTGGTGGGGATATGGAAGGCAATAAATGGACGTGAAACTTGCTACAGAAGAAAAGTGCTGCACACAATTTAATATGTTTCTTGGTAAGTGCGAACCTGACTTATACGGATTAAAGAGGACGAAGGAATTATGAGGTCAAAATTGGTTGAATGCCGCCTTCAAGATATAATAGCTCAACTTAAATTACTTTTTCAAATGATAAAAGGCAGATTTAAATGAAACTTTGTGAAATTGAGATTATGAAACCTTTTTTTTTTTTATTAGCTTTGAAATAAAGATTAAATATGAATGTTATTTAAGGATTACATAGTTACGGTTTGTAGTTAATAATAGTTCTAGTCTGTACTTAATAATAGTTTGTTTCAAAATTCTATTTATAGATATCAGGGGATCTCCTTCTTGGTGAAATCCCTGGCAGGCATTCATATTCATATTCATTTTGTGTCGTGATTCGGATAGTGATATTGTCTGGGGAGAATGCTTTGGTGTGGACATGGATGGCAATAAATGGACGTGAAACTTGTTACAGAAGAAAAATTCTGCAGAACATTTAGTATGTTTCTTGGTAAGTGCAAACCTGACTTATAAGAATTAAATGTCGAAGGATTTAGGAGGTCAGAAATGGGTTTAATGTCACCTTCACAAAATAATGGCTCAACTTAAATTACTTTTTCAAATGATAAAAGACGGGTTTAATGGAAACTTTGTAAGAATGAGATTATGAAAGCTATTTTTTTACTAACTTTGAGATAAAGATTATAGTTAAGTAAGGATTACACAATTTATGTTCAAAAATATAATTAATAGGGAGTATTTGTTTTAAAATAGTTTCATTTACCGATATGCTAACAAGATTTTATTAATTTATTTGTAAGTGTAAATAATTTAGAAATTCTTTAAACTTTAATTTGAAAACATGTATATAAATTTATTTTTTTAAGTTAAAAAAAAAATAAAATTAAAAAAAAAATTAAGCTTTATTAAATAATAATATATCACCGCTGAATTAAATTAAGTTTTATAATTTTTATATTTTAATATGTTGTATGATATGTTACATTATTTTTAATATAAACTGTACAATAAAATGATCTCTTTTTGATTTTTTTCAACTTAAAATCTTTGTATTGAATATGGGATTGCTCTTCAGCTTTGAATATAGGATTATAATTATTATATTGTATTATTATTTTTATTATATTATATTGATTATTGTTTATTATGACCTAATACTGCAGGTAATACAGCAGTATTTTAACTTAATACTGATGGTCGTGTAACTTGTACCCTAGCTCTCAGTGACACAGGGTTTGAGTCCGATCGTTGCCATGGATATTTGCAGTAGTCCTCTATCCATTTTAAATCGTAGGTCCAGTCTAATATGGCTGTTGAGCTTAATGCTGACAACCCTACTCAGAGAAAGCAACAACAACAACTTCTGTCTAGAAATCTGTCAGGCAGACGGCCTTGGCCCAACATGGGGCTGTTGCGCCACTGATGATGATGATGATAATAATATAAATAAATTCAACACAAGACTCATTATACACTATGCCAAAATGGAATTATGACAATTGTAATCCAAGCATCTTTGGAAAACCGAGTATTTTCCAAATGAATATAAATCTGCATTTACCTGTGTGTATTGAACATTCTTCTTTGTAACAATCAATAAGCAACTCCACCCTCCCTTCCACGTGATGAATGCTAACAGACGATTTCTTAACAAGAATACCCCCCGGTCCCTCAGGCACCTAATTGCCCAATCCGAATGGAATCGACCCCACCTCATGCAAAAAGGACTGTCGGGCAGAATTTATGCTCAATTGTGTCTCCGAACACCCCCGTTCGCTGTCCCACCCCCGCCAGCCTGTTGTCTGTCGCATCCTATTAAGGACCAGCAAACGATCTCGGGGGACATTCCTTCCTGGCATAAATCCCTGTCAGGCATTCGTATTCATATTCATTTTGTGTCGAGATTCGGATATTGATAAATTTCCTATTTATATATAGATATAAATTATAACGTTTCGGCCTAAACTAGACCTATAATGGCTTCAAGAAGAAAGCCACTTTCAATTTAAGGAGAATAATTTAAATGTTATTAATAAGCAACACATCCACACACACACACATATATATATATAAATACATACATATATATATATACATAACTGCAATTAGTATAGATTATTATTTACAAAAAGGAACGATAAATAAATTATTAAATTAGATTCGCAAGTGCAGTTCACTCCTAGGACAGAGAATTTCAAATTTCGGAAACTCCGTTCTGTTTTAATCGATTTCAGAAAAAAAAAGAAAAACAACACTTCTTGTCAACTTGTAGTAGAACTCTCCTCTTCTTCTCCAAAAACCTCCCTTAAAAAATCTAACAAAGGGGGCGAGTAACTTTTCTCACTTCTCTTTGGAGTAGGCACTTTCTCAGCCCATTGTCTATCCCCAATCACGATTCGAAAACTCATGGTGTATCCATATTCCATATATAATTGTTTCTACCTGTGAAGGGCATACAAACAATTGCTAATTTCGCGAGTCTTATTATACATGACACTGAATAATGCTATCAGATTTGAAAACCAAGTTGTTCTCATTAGTAGAAAACACTAATTGCATGTAATATAACTACCCACAATATTGCTTATTTGCTGTCAAAATTGAGTAATGGGATGCTATTATATAGTAGGTGGGCTGAAAAGTTTATACGCTGAAACATAGATAGCGCTACTAGTATTAAATCCATATGATTTTTAGTTAGCCCTAACCTTCAAAAGACACGTGTATAAATTTGACAGCTGTTGCACTATTAGTATGTGAGTTACAGAATTTTTAGGGAAGCAACTTTTGTTAGTTTGAAAAAATGGATAAAAAAAAGGAATTTCGTGTGTTAATAAAGCATTGCTTTTTGTCGAAAAAAAATACGATTGAAGCCAAGGCTTGGCTTGATAAACATTATTCGGTCTTTTGCACCAGGAAAATCAATCGTAGAGAAGTGGTTTGCTAAATTTAAACGAGGCGAAATGAGTACTGAGGACGATGCTCGCAGTGGGCGCCCCAAAGAGGCTGTTACCGACGAAAACATCAAATAAGTCCACAATATAATTTCTGATAACCGTAAAGTGAAGTTGATTGAGATAGCTGAGACCCAAAGATATCAAAGAAACGCGTTGGACGTATCGTGAATGAATATTTGGATATGCGAAAGCTCTGTTTAAAGTGGGTGCCGCGCGAGCTCACAATCGACCCAAAACAACAACGAATTGATGATTCTAAACAGTGTTTGGATGAAACATGGCTCCATCATTTCACACCGGAGTCCAATCGACAGTCAGCCGAGTGGACTGCACGTGATGAACACTAAAAATGCTATAACTTCACTAAAAATGCTATAACTCACATACTAATAGTGCAACAGCAATCAAATTTATACATGTGTTTTTGAAGGTGAGGGATAATTAAAAAGCATATGGATTTAATACTAGTAGCGCTATCTATGTATCAGCCTTTGAACTTTTCAACCCACCTGTTACTTCTCAAATGACATACATTCCTCTCTCATGGGAAGGAAATGCCAAAACTCTTCCCATGAGATAAAAAATGCTACACTTTGTACATTTATTTATAAGTACACTTATATCATTATGTCCTTCAATATCTGCTTTAAAAATAATCTAAGTAGTTATTAAAATCTATGTTTATTCATTGCGATTTTTTATTTTAAGCTGATAATTATGTGAGAAGCTACATTCTTCTGAAAAAGAATATCAAAAAGTATTTGAATGACTAAAAGCTATTTTTTTTTTTTAAACTCTTGTGTTGCCTGCGGGCAATAATTATTCGAAGCTAATATAAAAGACATAAAAAAATTGTCACGGTCTTTGTGGTTTTAATAATATTCTGCAATACTAACTTAAAAAAAAAAAAAAACATTAGAGAAAAAAAAACCACTTTCGAATATTCATTAAAATATTTTATTATTATAATTATACCTGCATGTATATTGTTCGCATGTTTTTAACTTTATCTGGCCTCATTTACTGGTGCTTTTTACCAAAATGTTTTTGAATAAATTATTAATGTAGGAGAATTTCTTATTTAAGCGACAAGATGTAAAAACTATCATCAAATCATCTTCATTGTCAACTATTAATTAATTTTTGCATTTCTTTTAATAGTTAGACACTTTTTTTTCGTAGATAACCATCAATAATGTTACAAAAAACACTTTTTATCTTTACAAAGGTTGAATTCTGAGAACATTTCTTAAAATAAATTTTGTAAAAACGGTTGACTTCTTTATAATTTTAACTCTTTTAAATTATTTCTTATATGATGTATTAAAGAAATTGAATTTCTTTTTAGAAGAAATTTCAACTAATTAAGATCAGGGACTTCAGCTTTTATGTATAATTTTAAATTATAAAAGATTTATATGCTATTAAAAATATTTTAATTTCGAATGAAATGTACGTAAATAAGTAGATTTTTAATTTTATGTATGCATGGACAGTTACTTAAAAATTAAGTATGATTCTGTAAGTAAGATATCAAAAGCGTGAAAAAAAGAAATTATAATTACATCTCGCCTACGTAATGCTTGCTAATAATAAGATTAGATTCTCTCTTTTTGACTTGTGTACCGAAGATACTTAGAGAAACGAGAATATTCGATAACGAGCAGGGGAACAAATGTAGTTATCTCACTACAACAGTACATGATGGCATAATGGCCTTCTTTTACATAACAAGCAAATGGGAGCCAATATCTCTTGCAAAGTCTCGGCCTATAACAGGTAGGCTGAAATGTTCATAGGCTGACACATAGATGGCGCTACTAGTATTAAATCCATATGATTTTTAGGTAGCACTAACCTTCAAAAGACACGTGTATAAATTTGACAGCTGTTGCACTATCAGTATGTGAGTTATAGCATTTTTAGTGAAGCAACTTTTGTTAGTTTGAAAAAGTGGATAAAAAAGGAATTTCATGTGTTAATAAAGCATTGCTTTTGGACAAAAAAAAAATACTATTGAAGCCAAGACTTGGCTTGATAAACATTATTTGGCTTTGCACCAGGGAAATCAACCATAGAGAAGTGGTTTGCTAAATTTAAACGAGGCGAAATGATCACCGAGGACGATGCACGCAGTGGACGTCCCAAAGAGGCTGTTACCGATGAAAACATCAAAAAGTCCACAAAATAATTTCTGATAACCGTAAAGTGAAGTTGATTGAGATAGCTGAGACCCTAAAGATATCAAAGGAACGTGTTGGACATATCGTGAATGAATACGCGCGCCGCGCGAGCTCACAATCGACTCAAAACAACAACGAATTGATGATTCTAAGCAATGTTTGGAGCTTTTCAATCCTAATAAACTCGAATTTTGGCGTCGATATGGGATGGTGGAGGAAACATAGCTCCATCATTTCACACCGGAATCCAATCGACAGTCAGCCGAGTGGACTGCACGTGATGAGCACTAAAAGGCTATAACTCACATACTAATAGTGCAACAGCTCTCAAATTTATACACGTGTCTTTTGATGGTTAGGGCTACATAAAATTCTTATGGATTTAATACTAGTAGGGCCATCTATGTGTCAGCCTATGAACATTTCAGCCCACCTGTTATAGGCTGAGACTTTGCAAGAGATATTGGCTCACATTTGCTTGTTATGTAAAAGAAGGCCATTATGCCGTCATGCACTATCGCAGTCAGATAACTACACGAACTTTTCAGCCAACCTTTTACTAGACTTATAATGGCTTCAAGAAGAAGGCCACTTTCAGGTTCATGACAACATCGTAAATTTTATTTACAAACATTATATATATATATATACCGAATTCTATTGACAAAAATGAAAATTAAGGATATAAATTAGATACACAAATGCAGTTCACTCCAAGTTCGGAGATTTTCAGAGTTCTGGAGTCTACGACGAATCTAAATACCTCGTTTGCAGCAGACCTTAACTATCGCACGGCGTGATTCACACGAAACCACAAGGAAATCACTTTGAAACAGGCGGAAAACTCTGGCGTATTTAGTCACTTCAGAAAAGCAAAAAAAAAAAAAAAACACTTCTGGTCGACTCATCGGAGAACTCTCTCCCTTCTTCACCAAAATTCAAAATTCTCCTTTTAAGACAATCCGTAAAGAGGGATGGGAGTTAGCTTCTCTCACTTCTCATTGGAGTAGATACTTCACGACTCGTGGTCTATCACCCATCACGATGGAACAACTCATGGTATAATTCATATTCATTCGGTAGTTGTTTCGACCTGTGAAACACTGACTTTCTCTAAATTCCTTATTATGCATGATACCGAATATCTACTATTAGATTTGTGTGACAGGCTGTTCTCATTAGCACAAAACACTTATTGAATGTAATGTAACTACCCACAATAGAGCTAGCTTGCTGTCAAACTTGAGTGATGGGTTTATTATATATTTTTCAGAAAACATACATTCCTCTCGCCTGGAAAGGAAATGCCAAAACTCTTCTAGTAAAAAAAAAAAAATGCTACACTCTTAATTCCCTCTCAGAAGGCCTTAACTCCTTCTAACTATACTATATAAAAGGCTAGGCCACTGAAGCTACAATAATAATCTAATGGAGAATATTGTTTTCGAAAGTTACATATTCTGACCTGAGAAAATCATCACCAGAACAGGAAATGTATAGCAGATTTAGCGTTACCAGATTGCACTAAAGGCACTTGATACACTGCACTTACAATTTGATACCACAATTCAGAAGGAATATCTTATAAGGATGGTTACTAGAGTGTTTCTTCTCCCTTAAGCCCAATGGAAAGACATTCCACACCTATGGATTCATTGTGTCCAGTTTCAATGTGGACATGTTATCTCCTGAAAAATAGCAATGGCAATGATTCATAAAAGCAATGCAAAACTAGTTGGCTTCCGATGGAGAATTTATAAAACTTGCAGACACAGTGGGAATTTTTAAAAAATCTTTTGTTCGAAGTAATACAAAATTTCAGAAAGATCGCCAAAGCATCAAAATTCGCCAAAAGTAGTATTTGCATTTGCTGCCAAATTGGTAATGATCGTCTAGTACATTGTCGATGTGACAACAAAAAAATTAGTGCATATTTCAAAAAATGTTTACTAAAAACCATTAATTTTGATAAAAAAACACTTTAAAACATTTAATTAACTAAAATAATATAAATTTACATATTAACACAAAATTTTGTGAAACTACTTTTATACCATAAAAATATTGTTTTTATTCGATGAAGGTAAATATGCCATAAAAGTATTGCTTTTATTCCACGAAAAGTATACCATAAAAGTATGGATTTTATTCCATGAAAGTAAGTATACCTTAAAAGTATTGTTTTTTATTTTATAAAAGTTAGTATACCATAACAGTATAGTTCTTATTTCATGAAAGTAAGTATACCATAAAAGTATTTTGTAGAATAAGTCGTAAAAAACAATGAAAAATCACGCATAAATTTTATTTTTAAAATTTTTTTTTTTGATTTGTATGAAAATTAAAAATTTCTAAGAACCTTAAAAAAAAAAAGAGCGAACAATTATTTTTAAAGTAGAAATAAAATATTCAAAATATTCATATAGAAATGAAAGAAATATTATACAATATATAATAGTGATTTTTAAGCTCAGTAAAAATAATTGATTTGTTTATTCTGTCTTCCTAATCAAAAAATTTAGAATTTCGTAGAACACATCACAATAGTGTATAAAAAATTACAGTTTGCGAGTGTATTATTGCTGGAAAAATGATTTCAGAAGATATTTTAATAATCTAGCAAGTGTAGGTTTTTAACTAGAAGAGATTTCATTTGAACTCGAGCATTCTGGATTTGAAAAAAAAAAAATATCATGATTAATTACGATTAATTCAACCTTAAAAAATGCAACTAAAAGTGGTTTAACAAAATATAAAAGATGCAATGGTTTTGTGGATATTTATACAACATTCTTGAAATAAAATTTTTAAGATTATACCTTAAGATTCGTGTTAGTTGTAAGCATTGTATTAGAGATTGGTTCAGTTTGTCACTCTACGGTCATTGTTTTGCACACATTAGGTTAATAAACCGGGATCTATGGTTAAACGGGGATTTAGAACCACTAATAAACATCCATGCCCCTGCTAGCATTCGAACTTGAAGCCTACGGTACCAAAAGCCAGACAGCTAGCCAATTGGCCATCAGGCTGCTTGTATTAGAGAATGAATGCTGTCTGTAGAATTGATTGATGGATGGTTGTTATATGGCATTCATTACATGTATTACAAAGAGGGGCACAGAGGTATAGCCAACATATATTCCACCTCTTTGTAATACATGTATAGCCAACATGCATTACAAATTGGTGGAGTTAAGCTGTATTAAAAAGTTGAATTTTCGAATGCGAGGCAAGTATAGCAATATTCTATTATTGAATAATTAAAAAAAAGTTCTGGAGGATAGAATATAAGTATTAGTACTGTAACGTCTCGGTCTATATTAGACCTATATCGGTTTCAAGGAGAGGGCATTTTCAGATTTATAGGAACACTATAATTTTTATTTACAACCAATTTACGAGTATATATATATATAAAAATGAGCTCTGGATTATTATACAAAGATATGAAAATTTAAAAGCCTAGATTAAAAAAATCTTAAGAAAAGGTCAGCTTCCCTCATTTCTCATTAGAGTAGACATTTCTCATCTTGTGGTCTATCACCAATCACGATGGAACAATTTATGGTATAGTTCATATTCAATCTGTAGTTGTTTCGGTCTGTGAAGGTCCCGCAGACATTCGCTAATTTTCTGAGTATTTTTTACATGATACCGAATATGTGCTACCAGATTTGAGTGGCAGGTTGTTTTCATTAGTACAAAAATTCTAATTGTATGTAATATAGTTACTCACATTACTTATTGTCTGCTGTGAAATTTGAGTGATGGATTGTTAAAATAACATACTCCTGGGATTGAAATGCCAAAATTCTTGTGAGAAAAATGCAACAGTAATGTCGCTAATAAACTATACAACTTTTAGTATTAATAGTACGATTAAAATATACAGTTAAAATTAAAATACTTTATATTAATAACTTATACAGGTTTTATTTAAAAACTATTGATTTTACACAGGTGCCTTAGCACTGGTTTATAAATATTATCGTGATTTCTTTTATGATTTAGTGTTGTATGAAATAAAACTCGGAAAGCATGCAACAGACTGCCTGGATGTCATTGCAATATGCTTAAGCACGCGTTCTTAACCTGCCAACGAGTTATCTCAATTCTTGCAACAGTCGCCATCAGTGGATTCAAACCTCCTACAACTCCTACGACATTTTTTGTTAAACATCGGTGGACCACCAACCAATGTTGCCACCAACAGACCACCGATGGTTGATGAAAGAAGATCATTGTCTTCCGGAATGACGAGGGTTATCTGTTTCACTTTCACATGGGAGAAAATCCGGAAAGCTTCCATTGAACAACGTGATTTATTAATTAAAGATGTTTTAAATCACGTTATAAAGTCGCCATCAAGTTCCAACTTTTCTGTAAGTCACTACGATGACGCCGCAAGTAGATTCAAACCTGAGTTCTCCTAAAAGCTGATGCGGCCAGATGGCTAATTGGCTAGCGCTCTGGCCTTTGGTACCACAGGCTTCAGGTTCGTATCGTGGCAGTGGCATTGATGATTGTTAGTGATTCGGAATCCACGTTAAACTGTAGGTCACAATCTAATTAGCCTAAACTGCGCACAAAATGACCCTAGAGTGAAAACCAAACCCAAACCTGAAAACTGTTCTACGTTACTTCTGTATTATGTTGGAGGACAAATATGTTTTAATAATTCATTCGCATTCTTTATCTAGAAAGTTTTGAAGAGTTTCGAAATAAGTTTTTAGAATAAATTTTGAATGGCAATAAAATGATTATTTATTTAATATTAAAACTAATAATCCTAAGAGAAAAAAGGGATGAATGTTCTTCATTTTCCTTTCGGTAATGAATATTTTATTCCTCTCAAGCTAATGGAATCTTAAACGCTTTCTTAGAATATATTTATCGTGTCCAGCACACTTAATGAAACGCTTAACAGCACTTGCAAGAGTGCCTAACTGAATTAACGTATTGCTCCATCTTTTAAGAAATAATTAAGCCTATTTTTCTTGCAGTTAATCTAATTATTAATAAATTAATTTCAAGAGACCCGACGCGAGAGCTCTTTCTACTTCAAACTTCTTGCTCTTCAATACTGATTAAGTGGAGGATAAATAATGTGTTCTCTTTTTCACGCATTTTAAGTCGTTCATTATCAGCTACTTCATTTGGTGCAAAAATTTCTCTTTTCTTGAAACTCTTTGGCCATTTACTGTTACACTAAAAGTAATGGAAGTAAACACTTTGATTAAAAAGGAATAAAAAAATTTCACTGCATTTAAGGATATCCAAAACGATTTTTCATTTGTAAGAAACTTGCAGTCTGATGTTATGTCTGCTTTTTATGCTTTCGTTTCATTTATTGATGTGAAATCATCTGCAAAATCGATTCGTTTGCGTTGCCAGTTCGTGTCCAGTTTGAAATGCAAATAACTTCAAACTATACATAATTTGGAAAATCTATATAAGCCATCATATAAAAACAGTGATCAGCAAAGTATGGCATAATCTACAAAGTGTAGATTTTAGGAAATTTTAGGATTTTACTTTGCAAAATTTTAAACCTCGTATAATAGTTAATAGGCGCTGATGACTTATGAATATTAATGACTCCATAAGTGTAATTTGTTCTAAAATGATGGAAATGTATACCTACTGCAGAGGAATTACAAATTCCTCGTCTGTGTGGGCGTGAGTTTGTTTTAACGCACGGGAAATGTGAATATCGAGAGAATGCGTTTAGTTTTTGAATAAAGAGTTTGTGTTTACAGTCCTCTGGAGTATGTATGTCCCATTTGGAGACCATGACATTTAAAATGATCCGTCTAATATGGAATCTGAATCAGAATTCTGTGGAGTTAAATACGAGTTCGGATTTTGAAGTTACTTACTCACATTTTTGGAGTTCGGATTCACGTTTAAATTCAGGCATTCAATTGAAGAAGAGTAAATTCTGAATCTTTCTAGTGATTTTCGGGAGTTTGAGAATCATTAAAATGGCAATGTGTATTAAATATGTGAGAAAGACGAATTAATTAAGTTGGCTTTGGAATTGGGCTTAACTGCGAAACTTCTGTATTACTTCTGGGGGATGACAAATATGTTTTAATAATTCATTAGTTTTCATTCTCTAGAAACGTTTGAGGAGTTTGGAAATATGCTTTTAAATAAATTTTGAATGGCTATAATGGGTTTATTCATTTATTATTAAAAATAATCCTCTAGTAAAAAAAGTGATGGGAACTCTTCTTTTCCCTTTCCGTAATGAATATTTTATTCCTTTCAAGCTAATGGAATCTTAAACGCTTTTATAGTATATCTTCATCGTGTCCAAGAACACTTAATGAAACACTTAACAGCACTTGCAAGTGTGCAACTGAATTACCGTATTACTTCATCTTTTTACTGCAATAATTCAGTCTATTTTTCTTTACAATTAATTTAATTATTAATAAATTAATTTCAAAAGACGCTCGCGAGAGCTCTTTCTACTTCAAAAGTCTCGCACTTCAGTACAGATTAAGTGGAGGATAAAGAATGTGTTCTATTTTCACGCGCTTGAAGCCGTTCATTATCAGCCACTTCGGCTGGTGTAAAGTTTCTGTTTTCTTTGAAGCTTTGGCCATTTATTATTACTCTAAAGTAATAGATGTAAGCTCTCTTTGATTAAAAAGGGATAAAAAATTTCACTACTTTTCAGGACACCTATACGATTTTTCATTTGTAAGAACCGCATTGATGTAGCTACTAATGATGTCTGTCTTCTGTACTTGTCAGGTGAAACCTTGGACTTTTGTTATTTGACAACGTGCCCTGCACTTGATTTTACGACTTTTAACTCTGACAATTTTACCAATGGCTAAATTTAATTGGCCTGCTAGAGTTCTTATGGCGGATATAGCTAGTTTTATGTAGAAAAAAAAAAAAAAAGAATTTCAAACTTATCTTAATGGTTAATAGTTAGAGTTGATTCATAAATATAAATGGCACAACGAGTGTATTTTATTATAAAAGGATGGAAATACTAACTTCAGCCAGTGGAATTATAACTACTTCATCTACGTGGGCGTGAATTGGTTTTAACGAGGCAGAAATGTGACTATCAGAGAGAATGCGTTTGGTTTTTGAATAAAAGACTTGATGTTTACAGTCCACTGTGGTATGTGTGTTTTATTTGGAGACCATAACATTTAAAAAAAAAAAAAAAAATTATCCGTACACTACGAATCTGAATCAGAATTCTGTTGAGTTTGAATTCGAATTCAGAATTTTGAAGTGACCTACTCACATTTTTTGGAGTTCGGATTCAAGTTTGAATTCGAGAATTCAATTGAAGCAGAGTAAGTTTTGAATCTTTCTAGCAATTTTTGTGAGTTTGAGAATCATTAAAATAGTAATTTGTATTAACGATGTGAAAAGGATGAATTAATTAAGTTGGCTTTGGAATTGGGCTCAAATGTGGAACTTGTGTATTACTTCTGTTTTATAAATGGGATGACAAACATGTTTTAAAGATTCATTCGCATTCTTTCTCTAGAAACTTTTGGGGGAATTTTTGAAATATACTTTTAAAATAAATTTTGAATTGCAATCATGGGATTATTTATACATTATTAAAATTAATCCTAGTAAAAAAGAGATGAATGCTCTTCATCTTCTTTTCTCTAATGAATATTTTTATTCATCTTATGCTAATGGAATCTTAAATGCTCTCTCAGAATATCTTTATCGTGTCCAGCACACTTAATGAAACACTTAACAGCACTTGCAAGAGTGCGTAACTGAATTACCGTATTGCTGCAACTTTTACTGCAATAATTAAGCCTATTTTTCTTGCAATTAATCCTAATTATTAATAAATTAATTTCAAGAGACTCGACGTGAGAGCTCTTTCTTCTTAAAAGGTCTCGCTCTTCAATACTGATTAAGTGGAGGATAAAGAATGTGTTCTCTTTTTCATGCGCTTGAAGCCGTTCATTATCAGCCACTTCAGATGGTGTAAAATTTTTCTCTTCTCTTGAAGCTTTGGCCATTTACTGTTACTCTTAAAGTAATAGACGTAAACACTTTGATTGAAAAAAAGGATAAAAATTTCACTACTTTTCAGGACATCTATACGATTTTTCATTTGTAAGTTATTAACAATCTGATGGTATATCTGCTTTTATGCTTTCCTTACATTTACTGATGTGAAAACATCTACAAAAATCGATACGTATGGGTAGCCGATTCGTGTCCAGTTTGAAATCTTAATCATCTCAAAACTATACATAATTTGGAAATTCTATATGTGCTATAGTATAGAATAATGGTCTGCAAAAGTGTGGTATAATCTGTAAAGTGTGCTGTATGCCCAATTGGTATAGTGATACTTGTGGTACGCTAAAGACGAAAGTTCATGATCACTTTAGAGTGTATGATTGTGTATCAAGTGAATTCCAACGTTATTTTTAAAAATTGTTTGCAAATTTAATTTTTAAAAATCAGTATATTTGCTGAATTTTATGATTTTACTTTAAAGAATTTTTAAACCATAAAAGGTTGAATATACTCGTTTCATCACCCATCCCAATGAACTTGCCCAGGGCCAGTTTTTACAGCAAATTTCGAATCTCAACAGGACATGATTTTCCGTAAAAATACTTGCACCTCATTGTTGTAACTACTAATGATGTTTGCCCTCTGTGCTTGTCAGATGAAGCCATTATATTTGACAATATGCAGTGCACTTGATTTTATGACGTTTAACGCTGAAAACTTTACCGAGGCTAAATTTTATTGGGCTGTTAGAGTTCTTATGACAGTAATCGCTACAGTTTGATGTAGGAAAAAATAAAAATTTCAAACCTTTCTTAGTTAGTGTTGCCTCATGAATATAAATGGCACAACGAACGTAACGTATTGTAAAAAAGACGGAATTGTAAACCTAAAATAATTATAATTTCCTCGACTGCTTGGGCGTGATCTTCTTATAAAGAGCAAGAATATCGGGAGAATGCGTTTGGTTTTTGAATAAAAAGTTGGGGTTTACAGCCCATTGGAGTATGTATGTTTTATTTGGAGACTATAATATTTAACATGGCCCGTCCATGGGTCATAATTCTGTGGAGTTTGAATTCAAGTTTGGATTTAGAAGTGACTAACTCACATTTCTTGGAGTTTGGATTCAAGTTTGAATTCCAGGATTCAATTGAAGCAGAATAAGTTCTGAATCTTTCTAGTGATTCTTGTCAGTTTGAGAAACATTAAAATGGCAGTGTGTATGAACAATGTGAGAAAGACAAGTTAATTAAGTTGGCTTTGGAATTTTCCTTAACTTTGGAAGGTGATAATAAAATGATAGAAATTAGAAATTTAATTCAGGAAAGGGAGGCTTTAAGATTGAAATGGGGATCTCGTTAATAGCATGATTGAATCTGCAAAATAATCCGTGGAAGCGGAAAAGATCGGAAAGATTAAAACTAGAAAATGAATGATTGAAGATCTATAAAGTGAAAGCTATTCCTAATATAAATGTGGAGCAGCTTAAACTTAGACAATTATAAAAAGAACAATAATTATATAACCTATGGAAGGAAAAGTTGGTTAACTTCAAAACTGAATCTGTGAATGATCAAGAAACTATAATTAAAAGTGTAAAGATCCTGTGTATGCCCAATTGGTACAGTGATACTTGTGTACCGAAAGTTCATGATCACTTTAGAGTGTATGATTGTGTATCTGAATTCCAACGTTATTTTAAAAATTGAACCTAACAGAGCTGAATAATTCCATTTATTTTTCAGTCGCTTGAGAAGAAATTAAATTAATTGAGAAGAAGTTAAAAACGTTAAAACGTTAAAAATCAAAAATTCTTCTGAATATTTTAGGAAACAATTTAATGGTTTATATATCGGAAGAGGATTTAAAAATTATGATAATTTAAAAGCAGTTGTACTTAAAGAATCATGTAGGTGAGAAATTCTGGCCTATAGGAGGTAAAATCTATTTTTAGAAAAATAATGCATAAATATGTTATTTATTTCAAAGTAAAACTTATAGTGTCAATACGATTATTGGGTAGTTTGCTAAGAGATAGAGTTACTTTGATTTATCTATTTAATGTTTCGGCAGTAGATTTCTGTGGGCAATTTTCGTTAAAATGGGTAAATAACAAAAAGAGTACTATGTGTAAAATGTATGCATGTTTATTTATTTGTTTTGTATTTAAAGCCTTGCATATTGAGATTATTTCTGATTTATCATTCGAGCCCTTTATAGGTGCCTTAAAATGATTTATTGCAAGAAGAGGAAAGTATTCTAAATTGTATTCTGATTATGCAAAAAGAATTTTGTAGATGCAAATAGAGAATTCAAACGCTTCATCAATCAATATGAAGATAACAGATTAACAACTCTGTTATCTTCATATTTATGTGAAGAAGGTATTGAATGGAAATTTATTCGCCCTCGAGCCCCAAATTTTGATGGTCTCTGTGAAGCGGTTATTAAATCATTTAAATTCCATTTTTAGTAGAATAATTAAAGGTAGTAGTTTAAACTATAAAGAGCTTTTAATTGTATGTATACAAAATGAAGCAATTTTGAATTCTAAGCCATTGAATTCAATTTCTATTGATAATGATGACTTTGAAGTTTTTAACTCCTGCTCAATTTTGATTAATCGAACAATGAAAGCTATTTTAGAGCTTAATTTATTTGATTTAAAAGAGAGTAATTTTGTTAAATTAAAAAAATAAACTATAGTTCAATTAAGTGTGGAAAAAATTGAACCATAGTTACTAAAATGAATTACAACAAAAATAAATAGGTATTAGAAAAAAGAAAATGTAAACATTGGTAATTTAGTGCTATTAGTTGGTGATAATTTATCTAGTTACAAATTGTCTCTTAGCAGAATAATTGATATTTATTATGGTGTTGGTAATAAAATCAGAGTTTATGATGCAAAAACCAAGAGTGGAATATTTAAAAGACCAGGATCAAAAGTACGTATCTTGTCTATGCCCCAGTAATTTCTTTTGGAGTCCTTTTTCAGTTTCATTCATAGTGTAATGTATGGAGTTTGTTTACATTTATAACGTAATGTATATATATATTCATTTTTCAATGATTTTATCGTACAAGTTATTGAATGTTTAGTAAACATGTCAATGGGCGATGGTATGTTATCTCATGAATACAAATGACATCATGAACGTAATTTATTATAAAAAAAATGGAAATGTAAACCTACGCCAGAGGAATAACTTACTCGTATGCTAGCTTTAACGAGCAAGAATATCAGGAAAATAAATTTGGTTTTTGAATAAAAGTGTTGGTGTTTACAGTTCACTAGAGTATGGTATGTATGTTTTATGGGGTGACCATAACATTTAACAGAAATAAATGGTTAAAAATCCCCCTCAAAGGAACCGCTAGTTGAAGATTATTTTAATAATGTTTTCTAGTACACAACAAGTAAGTAATAGTGTTGATGCTGATAATTGTTCAAGTCCATTATCAATCATGGCAAGAGAAAACAAATATTAACGATATGCCGTATACAAAAACAATTACATCAGAAAGCATGAAATTATCAAGCAGATTACTTAAAATTTGGGTTTATATTTAAGATAGTCAATAATGAATTTTGTCAACATATGTGTGTTACTTGTATGAAGTCATTGTTGTGTTGATATGTATTTATAAATAATTTCTGTGTATTGAGGTGAAATTATGGCTAATCTTTATATATTTCATGTATGTGTATTTGAATGGTTTCTGCATGAGACAAGCCTTTAGTCTTCTTCAAATGCAAGTCGGCGTTTATCAAGGAATGACTCCTGTTAAAAACAAGTCCATCACCACAGTTGCAAATTTGGGGAGCACATTAGGGATATCTTTGTGTGCTCTTTTGATTGTCAGGTTTTTTGTGAAATTTCATGCGGATTACATTAAGAATGGAGAGGAGATTTATGAAGATGACTGGTGATTGATATGTGAAGATATCTTGGTAACTTATTTATCGATGGAAGAGTTCACCGAAAGAAAGTGAACGTTTTGGCTGAATGATCTTAGACAGAATATCTTGGAATGATATCAGACAGATATCTTGGAATGATCTTAGACAGATATTTTGGTAAATGCCGCTTGAGTAGAATAATTGACATCTAACTTCTAAAAAGACTTTTCTCTAGTTCGATCTGATTATTATTATTATTTGTCGGCATTACCCCTCCTCACTAATATAACAACGCATAGACCAATGGGCGGATTTTAAATGAAAAATCTAACCAATAATGAAAGAAGGGCGTGTGATATTAGTAAGAATAAAAATGATATCGTAGGTCATCAGATCAAAGAAGAAGTGTGAAATCCGTAGAGAAAAAAAAAGGAGGAGGACAGATCGTGATTAAGGTATGGAGTTAGATAGCTAGTAAAGAGTTCAGCGTCTGGCGTGGAGGACTGAATCTGAAAATGGTCGCTCGGAAAGGAGGAAAGGAAAAGAGAGATTTGGTAGGCGAGCAAAAGCAAAAGACGTCGATGCTGAGCCCCGAACTCGGAGACCTCTTGCGAGCACTAAATAGCCCAGAAATAGGGGTCCCTGGCAGAAATAGATAGAGGATCTCCTCAAAGATATGTCAATGGCCGGAATAAAGGGAAAATGACGCAGGATCAAAATGATCAAGATCAGCAGAATTTTGTGATTATGGAGATAATTTTTGTATTACAAGAGATAAATACACGGCATGGTATGAGTATGGTTTGTGTATTATGATGATATGAATACATGATACATGATGGGAGTTAAAGAAATTACGTATTATGAAAGAACCCCTATCACAAAAAAAAAAAAAGGTTTTTTTCAAAAAGAGATGCAGAAAATTATTCGTAATATTAATTTTTTATTGTAAATGTATCTCTCAGTATTTTATTACTCAGTCTTTTAATTTCTTTTCAGAAAACCTAAATGCAGATTTGATTACTAGTTAATCATTTCAAAGTAGTTAACATATGCAATAAAATATTTAACATGCTTTAAAAACAATAACTTTCTTTTGGTACAAAAAGAAATTCTTTAGTTAAGATTAAACGAAAAGATGGATGAATTTGGAACAAATCCAGAACAAATTTCAAGCAAGATAATGCAGATTCAACGTTAAAAAGTGTGCAACGCCGGAGGAAGGAGCGTTGTTACTCTGCAAGCACATGTGCCAACACAATATTTGAGTGTTCATCCTCAAAGCTGTATTTGAGGGATACACATCTTTTAGATCAACGTAAGGACATATCTAACAGGGTATTCCCTTGGCATAGATACATGTTTGGTTTGTAGTTTTACGGTCAATTTTTTTCACACTCTAGGATAATTAGACCAGGCTACGGTTTAATGTGGATTCCGAGCCATTAACAAACATCCATGCCACCACCAGGATTCGAACCTTAAACCTGTGATACCAGAGGCCAGAGCGCCAGCCAATTGGCCAGTCGTCATCAGCTCCTATGTATTTATGTATAATACAGGAGCTGACGATTTTAATCGTTTCCTTAATTTCGAACTAAGCAACTTTTCATCGAAAACTTTACTAAACTCTCTGTTCTGTAATTCAGAAATCATTAAGTAATAGTTAAACCAAAATTAATTCTAAGGTTTAGAATGGCAAATTATTAAAAAAGAGTCTTAGCATTTATTTAATGGTCGTTTATTATATAATCATGCAATTAAAGGGAATTCAGAAAATGATTTAAAGCAACCTACATGATTATTACTTAACATAGTTTTATTTACATTTTATGATCATTAATTGTTATAAAACAGCATGAAATCATATTGTTGCAGAATATTTAATGGTTAAGTGTTTTACCAAAATAAAAGCTTAATTCATATTAATGAAAGCCACTGATTTTTTGAAAGATCAACTGTAATTTTTTGAGTCGTTAGTTTTGCTGTTGTTTCGAAAAGTTTTCAAAGAATTTATAAAATGCCAAATTTTCGTTTCTTAGTTCTAATTAAAAATGACAATATATTAAAATTATCTAAAAATTTCGTTGCATATTATTTCAAAATCGCATTATATAAAAATATTATATTCAAAATCGTTGCATATTATTTTATATTTTTATTTTATGACAACTGCAGATAGAATATTGTAAAGGAAAAATCATAACTCATATTGTGGATTATAAAATCATAACTCAATTAGTGGGTTGGCTCATAATTGTGGCAAACCGCTAATTCAGTGGCATTAATAATCAATAATTATGCTTAAATTTACTACCATGTTATTATGGGCATTAAATTTTAAATATCGTTTTAACTAGTGGTTAAACTATAAATGTGATTTTACATGGGAGTTTAAAGTTATGGCCTTTAAATAATATGCTGTTGAATGCTTGAAAAGGTAAATTTGAGGATTTAAATTAATCAAATTGTTTAATTTAGTATAATAAGGCAATTGCATTTTCTGCAATTTAAATCAATTGGCAAACAATTTTGCTATCAAGTTACCAATTCGCAATAATCAAACTGTTCAATCTACATAAAGTTCAATTCTAAAACAAAATATGCCTATAATGGTTCAAATGTAAAATTTGAGGAGCTTGAACTGTTAATCTAGTAAAATATGGGCTGTTAAACTGTTGAGGAATATAAATTTCAAGGTTTAAAGAATTTAAATTGTTTCATCTAGCATAATTATATACCATTTAATGATTCAATCAGGTCAATTTGAAGGATTAAACAGTAAAAGTACAGTAAAAGTCGTATAATATATGTTACTGAATGGTTGAAGGTCAGTTTGAAATAATTAAACTATTCAATCTCGTTCATAAGTTCATATTAGACGGATATAAAAGTTCAGTCTAATATAAAATTTTTTGAATAGTTTAAGATAGTTTTTAAAAACAATTAAACTATTTAAACTAGCATAATAATGCTATTGAATGTTTAAGAAGGTCATTTTGAGGGCTAAAATAATTCAACTAATTAATCTACTATAAAGTTCATAATATAAAATATATTTTGAATGATTTGAGAAAGTAAATTTAAGGACTAAAATAATCATTCAAGTACTCTTAGTTAAGTTTAAAATTAAATATGATTTTGAAAATCCAAGAAAGTATATTTAAGGGTTTAAAATCCTCAAACTGTTCAGTCTACTATATAATATATTCTGCTAAACTATTTGAAAAAATAAATGTCAGGGATTAATGTGATCAAATTGTTCAGTCTAGTTTAATATATGTTGTAAAATGGTTCAAGAGAGTAAATATCAGGGCTTAAAGAAATTAAATTATGTGAAGTACAATGTAGAAATGTAATGTGTTATTAATGTAAAAATTTGTATAATGTGATTTTTAACGTAGTATAATATGTATATTTTACTGAATGCTCGAGGAAGATCAGTTTGAAATAATCCAAACTATTCAATCTATTATAAAGTTCAGTTTGATATAAAATATACTTTTGAATAGTTTAAGAAAGTTTATTTGAAGGATTAAAATAATCAAACTATCAAGCTAGTATAATAATGCTATTGAATGTTTAAGATGGTCAATTTGAAAGATAAAATAATTCAACCAGTTATTCTAGTATAAAAGTTCAGCATGACGTTAAATTTCTTTTGAATCATTTGAAATAGTAAATTTGAGATCTTAAAATAATTAAACTGCTTAAGCTAATATAATAATGTTATTGAATGGTTCAATAAGTAAAATAATTTGATGACGAAAATAATCAATCTAGTACAAAGTTCAGTCTAAAATAAAATGCTTCTGAAAATTGGTTCAATAAAGTTCGAATGGTTCAAGAAAGTAAATTTAAGGGCTAATGTTATCAAATTGATCAGTCTATTATATAATATATTCTGCTGAAGTATTAAAGAAAATAAATTTCAAGGATTAATGTAAACAAATTGTTCGATCTAGTAGAATATGTGTTGTCGAATGATTCAAGAAGGTCAGTTGGTGAGATTATTCTAGTATGATGTTGAATACAGTTTTATATATATTGTTGAATTGTTCCAGAAAGTATATTTGAGATCTTAAAATCACCATACTGTTCAGTATAGTAGATAATATATTCTGCTAAACGATTAAAAAATAGATTTTAGGGATTAATGCAAACAAATTGTTTGATCTAGTATAATATTTGCTTTAAATGATTCAAGAAGTTCAACTGGAGAGATTAAAGGAATCAAGGGTTTCATTGTAGTATGATGTTGAATACAGTTTTATATAAGCTGTTGAATGGTTGAAGAAAGTAAATTTGGGAGTCCTCAAACATCAAATTGTTCATTCTAATGCATAATATATGCTGCTGAATGATTCAAGAAAGTAAATTTCAAGGATTAACGTAATCAAATTGCTCAACTAATATAATATATACTGTTGAATGATCAAGAAAAGTCAACCCTAGAGATTAAATTGATCAAACTGTTCATAATCAACTATTCAGTTATATACATTATTATATATGCTGTAATGGTTCAAGAAAGTAAATTTGAAGTAATCAAGCTCTTCAATAAAATATAACGTTTGTCCTTTTATATGAGTTCTTTACACACAGTGTTATATAACCTAAATAACTAATTAGATTAAGTGTTGATTGATAACCATTATTGTAATAGCACATGTCAAAAAGATATTTGCGTAAGATGCAAATTTAGAATAACTAAATGGCTCCATCGATTGTCGACCATCCATATACGAGTACTTGACTGGTGTGGCCTTTGGCTATCGCCACCATTGTTCTCAATACAGGCTGACGATGCTAATCATTTAGATAATGTGTTTCATATATTGCAGACTCGGCTTATAGAGATATTGCAAAATCTGCTTACACAGAAGGCTTAGATGAGAGTTCATTACGAGATTATTGAGAGTAAGTCACTGGAAGAACTGCACATAAGATGCTTAAAGGTGCTCTAATATTTTAATTTGTATTTAATTACAATGGTATTTATTGAATATAACATTATATAATGTTATAAATGTCTTCACATGCATTTCACCAACGCATGAGATACAGAAATACTTGTTATCTAGTGAGTGGAAACAACTATTTTAATAAAAAAAAGAAAGATTTTTAAAATTTGAGATTTTTAATTCATCTAAGACTTGTTTTGATGTAGATAAAATGCAAATAATTTTTTTTCAATATTCTTATAGGATTGATTCTAATTTTCATAACCTATTAAAGTTTCAATTACAAACTTCAAAATGAATAGAAATATTTTTATTTTTTGATTTCCTATTTTAAATCATGCAAATAAATTCGATGGATTACACAGGTTAGATAGAGTCGATTGTCCATTGTTAGCTGAATATGATTAAAAATTCTTTTAAAGTATACTTGATTGACAGTGCGCTGCATGTAGATTGCTATAAATCTTTAATCCCTTTTAATTTTTCAATAAGTACTTTGACATTGTCAAGATACCGATGAGACCGACGTCTGACAACTAAAAACATAATTTGCTCAGATTATGTAGATTATGATAAGATAATATAAATAATCCACAACTTAAACTAAAAACTTTCAATCATTTCAGGTTTTGTATTTATTTTAAAAGCTTGTTAACTACTAAACTAATTTATTCATTTAAATTTTTTAATTTAAATTTTATGGATTCATCAAATGGGCCTGGTAACTTACTTGACTTAGCAGTCAAGCAATGGGATATGAAGGATGGACATTGCTTTATTAGAGCAACTTCAGTGGTGATTGTCCTCCATTTGTGTGTCGTATAGAAGAAAACCAGAAAATTCTCACCAGGCAATTTGACTTTCCGATGCAAACAGCTTGCTTACACTGTTTCAACCACCATTGAATCTTCAATTCTGAAAAGCAGCGACTTAATGAATGTACCGGAAATTTGGTTGTTTCGAGGAACAGTAAATTTTAACCGGAACCTTCTTGCACACTAACGGAGCTCATTACCACTCAGCCATGAATTTTGAAGGCATTTTTATTTATCATGCTGAATTTGATTTCATTAGTGAAGAGGTAGCGAATATGCCATCAAAAAATCATAATCTGGTGTTTTATAAAAAAAATTTATGAAATAAAATTTACAGCAATTGAAGTTTTATTTTATTGGTAGCATATATTTTAAAACTACGAATTATTATTCAATGAATTAGATATGCAAAAAATATAACCTTTTATTTTCTTAAAAACTGCTAATTTAAAATAAATTAATATGAAATTAAAAGGTATAAATAAATAAAATGGTTATTTTAAATAAATTAAAATAATATTAAAATGTATAAAATTATAGATATAAAATAAATAAAAATGGCTACTTTTAAATAAAAATATTAAAACGTATAAATGCATAAAAAGTAAAATTGTTATTTTATTATTATTGTTATATAAAATTGTTATTTTATTATTATTGTAATATAAAATTATGATTTTATACTCATTTTTAAAAAGTTGCTGAAAATTTGGCTTAAAAAAACTGTCTTAGGAGTGAATAAAAACTAGAAAATAAACAAATATAATAGTTTGTATTTACTTTATTTCTATAACACTGCATGTCCATAAATTAAGGATAATTCAGAATCACACAGAAATTGAACTCTAAAATAAAAATTTCACCTGCAGAATTATCACACACATCTTGAATAAGAATATGCAAATTACAGGAAACCACCAGATGGCGCTGACAGTGGTCACAATGACGAGAGTTCTGAGGGGTATATATGGAATGGTGGCAAAGAGAAAATTGTTCACAAGATGCTTTAAAAGTCTTTCAGTGCAATAACCGCATAGTTATTGCACAATTGGAAGCATTTGGATGATTTTTTACGTGGTCCCAGGATTATCGGACGACTGGAATGGGACGTCCGGCTGGAAGTATCCGAGGAACTTGGAATCGCTCAGAGTGCCATCTCCAGGAACCACTCCAACACAATTCCAAGATGATGGTAATGTGAGTAGATGTTACAACAGGTCGCCCCCGACATACAGCTGCCGAATGAGAACCATTATTTAGCAGTTACTGCCAAAAGAAATAGACGTTCAGCATAGCATCAGACCTTCTCGTCAGCTCTACCACAACCACCGGTCCGACAGTTGCCCAAGAGACTGTGTACAGAGCATAATACCGCGCATTGGCCTGTGTATGATCGTAGGCCTGTCAGATGTATTCCACTTACCGCAACTCACTGTCGCCTGCGATTAACCTGGCGTAGAGAGCATTGTGGACACCGCAACAGTGGTCTAGTGTGATGTTTTCCGACGAGTCCAGGTTTAGTTTGCTGTCTGATTCTCACCGGACTTTCATATGGAGAGCGCCAGGTACCCGTTACCACCAAGAGAACACCATTGAACGACACCGTTACGGTGGTGCAGGATGGCTCGTTTGGGGAGGAATTACTCTTGGTTCCAGAACTGACCTGCACGATCAGAGTGTAACGATGAGCCACATCGGGCTCCGGTTTTGCTTCACCATGCGAGACAATCTCCGACGACCTTTTTCTTTGATAGCGTGTGGATGGCCAACACCATGTCGTCTACTGCTGGTTTCACCGTCATTCATCCTCTTTGCATAAGTACTAACAACTGTAGATCGCGAGCAACCCCGAGTCGTGCAGTTTCGAAATACTTGTTCCGAGCCTTCGAGCCATTACAATCTGCCCTTATCAAAGCCGCTTAGATCCGCAGCCTTTTCCCCACCACACACAGAAGCAGGTGATAGAATGATTCTTCAGACTCTCCAGCAGCAGTTAAATACCACTTCCACCTGATCACGTGCCTTCCACTTCATCCAGGCGAGTTCATTGTAAAATGTAGGGGTGGTCAAAATGTTTTGGCTCTTGAGTGTATATTTTTATGAAACCATAAATTATTATTCAATGTTGAAGAAGATGAATGAAGTAGACATGCAATGAAGTAGATATGCAAAAATTATAACCTTTAATTTTCTTGGAAAAATTGCTACTTTAAAATAAATTAACATAAAATTAAAAGGTGTAGAATACAAAAAGCTATTTGAAAACAAATTAAAATAAAATTAAAATGTATAAAATAAAAGGACTATTTTAAAATAAATTAAAATTAAAATTAAAATGTATAAAATAAAAGGACTATTTTAAAAATAAATTAAAATAAAATTAAAAATAAAATAAAAAAAGGCTGTTTTAAAATAAATAGAAATAAAATTAAAATGCATAAAGTAAAAGAGGTTATTTAAAAAAATTTTAATAAAATGAAAAGGTACGAAATAAAAAAGGTTATTTTAAAATAAATTAGAATAATATTAAAAGGTATAAAATAAAATATGCTATTTTAAAATAATATTAAAAGACATAAAATAAAATTGTTATTTTATTTTTAGTTATTATACAAAATTGTTATTTTATACCGGTCTTTAAAATTCGGTAAATAATAACAATTTTGTAAAATTCGTCAAATTCGCTAAAAATTTGGCTTAAGAAAAAAAAACTGTCTTAGGAGAGAATAAAAACTAGAAAATAAACAAATATAATAGTTTGTATTTATTTTATTTCTATATAGTATATTATTTCCATGCATGAACCACGCAATGTACGCGATATACTCAAACATAAAAGCTCTATTTTGATGCCAGGAATAGATTTTCCTTTTTGTGTCGCGAGAAAAAGAACTACCATCTGAACTTGTGCTTTCATTTCCCACTTGCCACTGCGAACAGATGGAGTTCGACGACAACCTCGACAGAACATCACAAGAAATGTGAACTCCGCCTCCGCTTAAGGCAGCATTTGATGAATGGTTGCAAATGAATATTTCCGCAGTAAAGAATTCTTGAAATAAGTTATATGTCGAGAAACTTCAAACATTTGTAACGGAAGCTATCGTAGAATGGAGAAACGTAAAACTTTTAAAGGATGTTTTAATGTTTTGGGACAATAATTTATAAAACACCAGTCTTATTTCGAAGTGCCCTCGAAATACAGGCAAAAATACTTCAAAACAATTGTTGAAAAATTGTATTATAAGTCAATGTGTTTTATGCTATCTTTTATGTCCTTGATTTCGAATCAATATTTTTCAGAAAACTCATTGAACCATTTTTATAGAAATTATGTTAAATATTTTATTGGATATTTGGAAAAAAAAAGATAGAAAAAAAACTGTAAAAATGGAATTCATATATTATATTTATTTATATTTCGATAATACTTTTCACAATTTAAGTCCTATCAATATTGTTCGAAAAAAATCCTCAAAAATATATGTTTAGTCAGGGCGTCAATAGTCAGGGCTAGCGCTCTGGCGCTCATTACCACAGGATTCGTGTTCGAATCCCGACAGTGCCATGCATGTTTGTAGTCGTTCGAATCCACTTTAAACCGCAAGGCCCAGGATCTAACAGATAGATCGATAGAGCGTTTCGGGGTTTGTTACTCTACGTCCGTAGCTTATCTTGAAGCTAATCGCGCTTCCTAGGTTGTGCTAAGTGAGTAACGTCTGTGCAGTGTTTGCCTTAAGGCATAAACGACACCTGTCTAAGTGTTAGCTAGCTGCATTAGAAAAAAAAATGAATTAAAATAAAAATTAAATGGTATAACATAAAAAAAATGGTATGCTTTAAAATAAAAAAAAAAGTCCATTTTTAAAATAATATTAAAAGATATAAAATAAAATTTTTATTTTATAGTTTTTATTGTATAAAATTGTTATTTTATATCGGCCTTTAAAAAGTTGATGTCAAATTCGGTAAAATTTGGCTTAGAAATAAAAACTAGAAAAAAAACTAAACAAATATAATAGTTTGTATTTAGTTTATTTCTAAGTAGTAAATTATTTCCATGTATGAACCACGCAATGTATGCGATACACTCAAATATAAAAGCTCTATTTTAATGCCCCGACTCTATATTCCTCTTTGTGTAGCGAGAGAAAAAAAAAAGTACCATCTGAACTTGTGTTTTCATTTCCCACTTGCCACTGCGAATGGATAGAGGCGACAGAACATCACAAGAAATGTGAACTCCGCCGCCACTGAAGGAAGCATTTGATGAATGGTTGGAAATGAATATGTCCGCAGTAAAGAATTCTTGAAATAAGTTATTTTCTGACAAACTTCAAAACATTTGTAACGGAAGCTATCGTAGAATGGGGAAACGTAAAACTTTTAAAGGTTGTTTTAATGCCTTGGGACAATAATTTACAAAACATCAGTCATGTTCTAGAGCTCCACCGAAGTACAGGCAAGAATACTTCGAAAAAAAATTGTTGACAAATTGTATTGTTAGTCAATGTGTTTTATGATACCTTATACACTGAAGTGACAAAAGTCATGGGATACCTCTTAATATCGTGTCGACCCTCCTTTCACCCGGCGAAGTGCAGCAACTCGACATGGCATGGACTCAACAAGTCGTTGGAAGTCTTCTGCAGGAATATTGAGCCATGCTGTCTCGATAGACGTCCATAATTGTGAAAGCGTTGATGGTGCAGGATTTTGAGCACGAACAGACCTCTCGATGATGTCCCATAAATGCTCGATGGTATTCATGTCGGGCGATCTAGGTGGCCAGATCATTCGTAGGAATTGTCCAGAATGTTCTTCAAACCAATCGCGAACAGTTGTGGCCCGGTGACATGGCGCATTGTCATCCATAAAAATCCCATCGTTGTTTGGGTACATGAAGTCCATGAATGGCTGCAAGTGATCTCCAAGTAGCTGAACATAAGCATTTCCAGTCAATGTCCAGTCGCACCAGAAGACCAAGTCCCTGAAAAAAACAGCCCACACCATTACGGAGCCACCACCAGCTTGAACAGTGCCTTGCTGACAGTTTGGGTCCATGGCTTCGTGGGGTCTGCGCCACACTCGAACCCTACCATCAGCTCTTACCAACTGAAATCGTGACTCATCGGACCAGGCCACGGTTTTCCATTCATCTAGGGACCAACCGATATGCTCACGTGCCCACGAGAGTCGCTGCAAGCGATGTCGTTCTGTCAGTAAAGGCACTCGAGTCGGTCTTCTGCTGGAATAGCCCAAGAAAGCCAAATTTCCCGCACAGTTCTAACAGACAAGTCCCTTGTACGTCCCACATTGATTTCTGCGGTTATTTGACGCAGTGTTGCTTGTCTGTTAGAATTTACGACTCTTGCAGACGTCGCCGGTCTCGGTCGTTAAGTGCAGGCTATCGACAACTGCGCTGTCCATGGTGGGATGTTATGCCTGAAATTTCATACTCTCGGCACACTCTTGACACAGTGGATCTGGGAATGTTGAATTCCCTAACGATTTCCGAAATGGCATGACCCATGCGTCTAGCTCCAACTAACATTCCGCGTTCAAAGTCTGTTAATTCCCGTCGTGCGGTCATCATCACGTCAAAACCTCTTCACATGAATAACTTGAACAGAAACGAAAGCTGTGCGAAAGCACTGCGCATTTATACCTGTTCTACGCGATGCTACTGCCATCTGAAAATTTGCATATTGCTATCCCATGACTTTTGTCACTTCAGTGTATGTCATTGATTTCTCATCTATATTTTTCAGATAGCTCGTTGAATCATTTCTATAGAAGTTAAGATAAAAATTGCGTTGGATATTGGGAATAAAAAAGATAGCATTAGAGGCAAAAATGGAATTCATATGTTATATTTATTTATAATGCAATAGTATTTTTCACAATTTAAGTCCTATCAATATTTCTCGAAAAATTTCTCAAAAGAATATATTATTAGTCAGGGCCTGAATATTCAAGTGACTAGCACTCTGGCGCTCGGTACCACAGATTTCGGGGTCGAGTCTCGGTGGTGCCATGAATGTTTGTAGAGTTCGGAATCCATTTTAAACTGTAAGACCCAGTCTAACATGACCGTAGAGCGTTGCGGAGGTATTGGTACTCCGCGTCCATAGCTTATCTTCAAGCTACACGCACCTCCTGGTTATTGCTAAGTGGGTAGCGTCAGTGCGGCGTTTATCTTAACGCATCAAAGACAACTATCTAAGTGTTTGCCAGCTACATTAGAAACAATTAAATTAAAATAAAATTAAAAGGTAAGAGTAAAAAATAAAATTGCTGTATAAACTGTATAAGTAACAGTATTTACTGCTGTTATTATATAAACTTGTTATTTTATACCCGTCTTTAAAAAGTTGCTGTCAAATTCGGTAAAAATTTGGCTTAGGAAAAAAAAAACTGTCTTAGGAGTGAATAAATAAATATAATGGTTTGTATTTACTGTATTTCTATATAATATATTATTTTTATGTATGAACCACGCAATGTAAGAGATAAACTCAAACATAAAAGCTCTATTTTGATGCCCCGAATCGATTTTCCTTTTTGTATAGCGAGAAAAAGAACCACCATCAGAACTTGTGCTTTCATTTTCCACTTGCGACCGTCTGGAGCGAACGGATGGAGTCGTCGACAACTTCGCCAGAACACCACAAGAAATGTGAACTCCGCCTCCACTGAAGGAAGCATTTGATGAATGGTTGCAAATGAATATTTCCCGCAGTGAAGAATTCTTGAAATACGTTATATTCTCAGAAACTTCAAAACATTTGTAACGAAAGTCATCACAGAAAGGAGAAACATAAAACTTTGAAAGGATGTTTTAATGCCATGGGACAATAATTTACAAAACATCAGTCTTGTTGTTAAGCTCCACCGAAATACAGGGAAGCATTCTTCGAAAAACATTGTTGAAAAAATTGTATTATTAGTCAATATGCTTCATGAAATTTTTTATGTCATTGATTTCTCAGATAGCTCGTCGAATCATTTCTATAGAAATTAAGATAAAAATTGTGTTGGATATTAGAGTAAAATGACAGCAAAAAAAAAAAAAAAAATGTAAAAAGCGAATTCTTATATTATATTTATTTATATTGAAATAGTATCATCTGTTTAATTCAATAAAACGGAAAGAACGTGCGAACACTATAGATATACTGAGATCATAATATGCCGATACAATTTAGGGATGTTTGTTTCAATTGTGATGGTACAATATAGATGAAATAAAGTAGGCCATTTCCATAGCTTACCCTTGGTAACTCTACATCTGTTAAATATCTGCTGTTCCAGTATCGATCAATCTAAATCGATCGATCAGTTTTCCATATCATTCAGAGACATTTAATAGGAAGTAGAGGGACGTTAAATAGACTTGATTAAGTCAATTTAAAATTATTTACTAACTATTTAAAGATCAATTTTTGGAAACATGGCAGTAATTACTCTTTTAGAACCTACAATATAACCATATTCTACCGCTCAATCACAGTAATGCACTGTTACGGGGATACATCTTTTATAGAAACTTATGATTAGCGAAACGCTTTAACAGCATCTTAAAACGAATATGCACTGCATTCAGACGCTTATCCATTAATATGGATGAGTTTGAAGCAAAAGCGAGTCTCAAACAAACTGTTTTCGGCCTTCTGAACAATGCGGTTGAAGCAGCAGCGGTGAAAAAGATTAGCGGTAACAAGTGCACTCGATTCTCGTCTTAAAATAACCTTATTTAATTTCCTGGTCGAGTAGAATTTTCCATTATCTCTAAGTGAAGAGTTTCTAGTACGGTGAAAGTTCTTGAAGAGTGAAAACAATCTGCACTAGCTGTGCTTAACTTATTGGGGTTCGCAGAATATTTCAAAATGATTTTTCAGCACGTTTAATGAACGGTAAATCCTTTTTGGCTTGTCTTATAATATCTTTGGTAAAGTGTTTTACTTTGATCCGAAGGAGCTGAATGGAACAAAATTTTAAATGGAAAAACGTTTTAAGAGGAATTGAAATTATTGTTGAGATTTAAAAATTACCAATGTATTGAAAATGAAACGAATATACAACGATCTACTACGCACAATTGTAACGGAAAAAGGATGATCTATATTGAAATTTTTATTTCTTATTTAAAGATGAGGTTCTCGAAAATAAATTTTGCTTGACTAGGGGATCGAAATTAAGGCCTGAGGGCAGAATGGCTCTCTGACGTTTTGTGCCGTAAGTTTCGGGCTCGAGTCAAAGAGCGCCATGGACGATTGTAGCTGTTCGGAAACTGTTTTAAATAGAAGATATTGGTTTAATATGAATGTGCAGCTGGACTTAGGACTGACAACTATATCCAGTAAAAAGAAAACATTTCTTGTCTCTAAATCTGAAATAAGTATACGACCTATTGCGCCAACGAAAAAGGCATTTGAAATTGCATATTGCTTGACGTTTCGATAGATATTGCTTGACTAAGTACAGGGAAACTAAACATTGTTTTTGAAGATTGTTAACACTTGAGAAGGTCAAATATTTTCAAAACCAGACAAGGTACATGAAGCTATACTTTCTATAAAAAAGTAATGCTTGATAAGGGTTTACTTGATTTGTTTTAATAAAGGTTTTTATAATTGAGATATTATAGTGAATAATGACTGATTTTTGTAGTGAAATTATTTTATAAAGTTCATTCAAATAGAAAACTCGAAGCGAAATATTTTGAGATATTAAAAAATGATAGATTCAGAGGTCAGTGCTGTTGCAAAAATTCTATAATTAATACTAGTTGACTAGGAGTTTATCTCGAATTTTTGCAAGGGAAATTGCTTTTTCTTTCGCTAGAGGATTTTAAAAAAAATTGTAATAAAAAAATTAAATTGTAATTGAAAATTTAAAATATTTAAAGAAAAATGTATCCATAGAGAATTTTTTAAACTTTTGTGGAACTCACTTTTTTTGTGAGAAATATTTTCATTAGATTTTATGCAATATTAATCCATAACTCAAAATTTTACCTTGAGCAAATTATAGAATTTGACAAATAACAAAACATTTTACCAAAAATTCATGTATCATATACACCATATTCAGAGTTCCATTTTATTTACCTTAGGCAAAAATAAAATTAAAACTAAATTTCAGATTACCATGGCGAAAAATCTAAAGACTTTCCGTGGTTGGCAAGAAAATATCATAGAAATAAAATGTTTTATTAAAAATAGTCCATATTCCGAATTTTTAAATATAATTTGATATAATTTATTCATTCAAAAAAGAGATAACTTTTTAAAAGGCCTTGTCTTAAAAGGTCTTTGAATATTTTAAATTATTGTATTTTAAAAATATTTTTGAGAAAAAAATTATTAATTTTATTGACTGCAATTTTCTTAAATTCTTTAAAATGTAACAGAAAAAAACTACCAACGTATTGTAGAATTTTAGTTATAAAGTTAGATTTAAAATTCGAAATATAGAAAATTCTGCTGCAATTTAAATAATTATGCACTAATAATATTCGTTTGATAGATAATGATATCTTTAATTGAGAGGTATCTTTTTTATGTCTCTAAAACATTTTAAAAAAGTTATGAAGTTAGATTGAAAATTCAAAATATAGCAATTTCCGAAAATTCCATTCTGCTGTAATTTAAAAAAATTATACATTAATAATTTTTTGCTAAGTTTCGTTTGATAAAAAAAATGACATTCGTAATCGAACGGCAACTTATGTCTGTACAAATTTTTTTCAGTTATAAATTCAACTTAAAAATTCAAAACATAGGAATTTTGAAATTTTCGATATTATCAAAATATTGAAAAATTAAAGTGCTAGAACCATAATGTTGGTATCGATAAATAAAAAAATCATGGTCAAGAAGCAATCGATCATTTTTCAATTTATTACAGTTTCTATCTGCAAAAAAAAAAAATAATTTTATATTCACTTAAATTTTTACCACAATATACACATAGATTTTAAATCAAACACAGATGTATAAATAAACATTAAATCCAAGATGTGAGGAAATTTATTTAAACACAAAAAAATATTCAGTAAAACAGAACTGTTAAATATTTTGAGGTTTTTATGAGACTCAGTATAATTTAGGCATTTTACATTGTTAGAGATATTAATATATACTTGACAAAAATTGGACTTGTATCAGAACTTGGTTATAATTAAAAAAAAATCATTTGGTCGTTCGTAAGAGCTCATTACTAACATTCAGAAAAGTCCAAACATAAAAAAGTATAAATGTCTAGTAATATCTAGGCTCATAAAAATAAATAAAAACACATACAAATAAATACAGAGTTGCTGAAAACCAACAATGGGACATCCATTTATTAAGTCCAAATTAAGAGAAAACTTAATAGAGGGAAATTCAACAAAATAAATAGCAACTAACAAGTCTCCTACTATTATCAAATATTTCATTTCGATATTTAACTCCACTTTTCAGGGAGTTATTTATTTAAAAACATGTTTTCTATCAAAAAAATTATTCAGTAAAATAGAAATATTACGTATTTCGAGGTTTTTGTGAGACTCAGTATAATTTAAGCATTTTACGTTGTTAGGAGATATTAATATATACTTAACAAAATTGGACTAATTATCGAGAGAAATCATTTGAAAAGACCAAACATTATAAAAAGCTCAATACCAACTTCAGAAAAAATCAAACCCATAAAAATAAATACAATAGGATATTAATACAATGCAGTAGGACCTCCATGTTAAAAATAAATAAAAACAATGCAGTAGGACATCCATTAAAAATGCATAAATATGTTAAAAAATAATAGGATATCCAATATAACATCCATTACTACAATGCAATAGGACATCCATGTTAAAAATAATAGGACATCCATTAATTAAGTCCAAATTAAGAGGAAAAACTTAGTAGAGAGAAATTAAACAATAAATAAATAAATAACAATTATCAAGTCTCCAACTATATATGTCGTTTCAGTAATTAACTTCACTTTTCAGGGAGTTACGTTTTTAAAAATATGTTTATAAAAAAAAAATTATTCAGTAAAACAGAACTATTATATATTTCGAGGTATAATTTAAGCATTTCACATTGTTAGAAGCTATTAATATATATTTAACGAAATTGGACATATATACAGCACTTTGATATAATTAGAGAGAAATCATTTGGTCGTTTGTAAGAGCTCATTACTAACATTCAGGAAAAGACCAAACATAAAAAGGATAAATATCTAGTAATATCTAAGCTCATAAAAATAAATACAGAGTTGTTGAAAACAATGGGACATCCGCCCATTAGTAACTATTTTGCCAATTAGAAGAACCTTTTTGGCATGGGCAGCGCCAAAGAGCATCAAATCGGAAGAAAGGAGCGCTCCTGGCGGTGGCATGGCGAGGAATGATGAGTGAAAGGATGCGGATCTTACTCATCCTTTCTCACTCTTTGCACGGAAAGTGATGCGAGGATCCTCTGGGCTCTCCATCCTCCGCTTGGGTCTCTCAGAGTTGGAGAAAAGTTTTCCGTTCGTAAATTTTAGTTTTTGTAATTTTTCTTTTACTTTGAAAAGTTGCTGAAGAGAAAGAAAGACCGTGAAAAGTTTTTGGTAAGTTTTTAAAAGTTTTTTTAACTTTTCGTATGTGTGTTTGTGTTAAAAATATTTTTTTTTGCAATTGACTAATGGGGTTATAAATTGTTGTAAAAATTTAGTTCAAGTTTGATTACATTATTTAAAATTAAAAATAAATTTTTAACATGTTTATAAATGGTGTTTGCTCCAATTTTTGTGACTATTTTACGTTTCATGAAAGATAATTTTTTGTCGCATAGTATAATTATTAAGCGATGATTATAAACGTTGATTTATAAAAAAAAAAAATTTTCATGTGTGAAAGTTTATTTTATAAAATTTCTTTATTTAATTTCTTGTATTTTAAAGGAAATAGAATGAAAATAAATATGACTAATTTTAGAATAAAGAGTTTTTTTACCTATTCATATTATAACTAAAATCTAAATTTAATACTTTTTACATTGTATATAAAAGTTTTTTTTATTTATGAATTCTATTTTTATAGAAAAATAAATGAGCCGTAAGATAAAAAAAAAAAATTAAGGCCTTAAATTGACTTAGATTTCTTGAGAGTTTTAAATTAAAAAAAAAACTATGCATTCCGTTTGAGACTGAATCAAATCCAACAAATTATATATATATTTTTTATGAAGAAATTAATTTTTCTTTTTGTTTAAAATAACATCATTTTTATGAAGAACATTTAAATTTTCTATCTACTCCTTTTTTTTAATAGTTTGAAAAATCAAAAACAAAATTAAATTATATAACTTTTAATTATGGAATTAATGAGTTAAAGTGTTGTGCAAAAAACAATAAGAAAATTATATAAATTGATCAAGTTTGATAATATTTTACCAGAAAAATTATTCGGTAGGGGAACAAATGCGAACAATTAAAAAATATATAAAAAAAAATTGGTAATAAAATTTTTTTTTTTTAAGTCATTGTTTTCTATAACTAATTATCTAAAGCATTGATAGAGTCATTGTCATTGTAAATAACTAATTAACGAGACAATTGAAAAAGCATTTTATCTTTTCAAGTTCATAAAGATTTTTTTTTTTGTAAAAGCATTTTTTAAAGCATTATTATTTTAATGTTTTAGTGTTCAAGTTATAATTTATATTGAATAGTGTTAATTTATGTTTTACACGCATAATTTTATAAAATATTTGAGAAATAGAGAAAATAATCGCATATTTTTAAACTTTTAAAAATAAATATGTAATGATTTTCTGGAAATATTTTAGCAAAACAATACAAAATATTCTCTGTCAATAATGTATGTACATACTTAAATGGCATAAGATACAAATTAATATTTTTTGAATGGTATTTTTAAGAAATATTCATTTTTCTCGAGACTGAAAAAAATTGCTGTTTCTTTAATTTATTGAATTAAAGAGTATATCTTGTAAATAATGTAGATATTTTCAGTACCTGATTATGAAATATAAAGATATGAATTTTATGCTACGTTTATTGCAATTATTGTTAAAAAAAAAACGAAGCGCCAATGCAAGTTAGTTAAAAAATAATTAACTTCATAATAGTTATTATGAAAGGTTTGTTAAAAGAATATTATGAATTCTTAAATTATCTGTAAATTTAGAAGGGCTAACCAATAATTAAAAATAAGGCATCAAAACCTAATCTTTCCGAAAATTCATTCATTAGTAATTAAATCAGAAAAATATAAAATCATTTTTGCAAAATTTTCTAATGCTTCGGCACATTATTTTATATTAATAAGAAATTTTCTATATCCCAAATAAATTTCTGACGAAAATGTCTATACCTACAAAATTAATCGATCATCGAAAAATCATCGATAGTCTAGACAAAGTTATATAGATTTTTCTTTTATAAAATGAATCTACTGCATATTTTAAAAATAATAAAAAGTCTAATATACAAAGAATAAATTAATATTGAATTTTATGTCAGTTACTTATTATTTGATGTCAGTTACATTTGATCAGTTCGTAGCTCATTGATTGAAATATTTTATTAAAAGTGTATATGTAAGTGTATAAACTGACCCAAATTAATTTAATTTTTTTAATTTCTACATGAAGGAAAAGTTATTTAATGATGCTTATAATTTTTTACACAACGATCCTTCTTATGAACCATTAGTAGTAAGCATAACTAACGTGTGGAACCACAATACCTTGTTTGGTTCCAGCTAAGAAAATAACTTGGAGCCACTACTTCGGTCAGCCATAGATTTTTTCAGTTCTCATTACAATGTCAATTGATTATCACTTTGACAGCTCTGTTGGGAAGTTGCAGAGTTTTAATCACAAACGTAAATTTAATAGACTAGGTCAACACATTACTTATACAATATTAAAAGTTATCCTGAAAGATGTCCATATCCACATATCCTGTAAGGCTTTCTTGAAGAATACTTACCCTTTATACTTACCAATCGAATTAAAGAACAATTGTTTCCTTATTAACAGACTGTTAACATATTACTGGCACAGTAACAAAGTTATTTTTGAAAGATATCCAGATCCACCTATACTGTAAGGTTTTCTTGAAGAATACTTACCCTTTATACATACCAATCCCATTAAAAACAATTTTATTCTTATTAAGAGACTAATTTTAACATATTGCCGGCACAGTAATAAAGTTATACTGAACGATTTTCAAACATCCACTTATCCAGTAAGTCTTCTTTGAAGGAATTACTTATCATCATACTAAGGAGCGATACTGGCACACTCCGTCTAAAAACTAGCATTAATTGATCAGTTTTGCTCATATTGCTTATGCAACTAAAGTTATTAAGAAGTTATTATTAATTAAGTTATTAATAAAGTTATTATTCTGAACGATATCCATTTATGCAAAAGTCTATTTTGAAGATATTACTCACCCCAACTCATTAAAGAGCAATATTGATTGATATATTGGTATTTTCTTACTAACAGATTAATTGTTAAAAAATTGCTCCACAATATTAAAGTTATCCTTAACGACATCCAGATATCCTTGTAATTCTTTGAAGGCATTACATGCCCCATATAACTAAGGAACAATGCTTACATAAAAGTATCTCTTTGTTAACAGAAAAATAATTACAGAATTAATAGAGATTGAAAATACAGAATTAATAAATTACTTTTAAAATATTACTCATATAATATTCAAATATAGGTTTATCAAATAAATTTTCTTTAAAGTCAATATTTACACCCATCTTGTTAGCGAAAAGTGTAATAATATATGCTGGCGTCTCCTAATGAAGTTGTCAATATACTAAGGATTCATGTACCAAATTGTCAAAAAAAGTATATGTGTGTGCATGGAAATAAAAGATTTTGTTTGTTGTCACTCTCGCATTCCAGATGTATTGCTGAGATTGGAAGGATAATAATTCTTCGTGGAAGAATTCTGGAGTGGAACTTGGCTATATTTTTTATCAAAAATGATAGAACCAACTAATTAGGCATCGCTTATTCTTACAAAACTGGCAAAATGTTACGTAAACACATCGACAGCGTTCACCATCCTCATTAGAGCCTAATTAGTTAGTGCTATACAGGAGGTGTCATATTACTGCTGAATATTCTAACGTTGAGACTCATCATATCTTAATTAGGATACTGAAGTAGGAAGGGAAAAGAATATTTTTACTACAGGCTGTGCTATATGATCTTTGTGCTTTCTCCATGCTTGGCTTAAATATGATTCATGTTAGAGATAAACCAAAGTTGAATCTTTTTGGACTGAGTGACTATGTTAGTCGTCATTTCCCAGCAGTGCATCTTCTTGTGGTTTTTTAAAAATGTCATTAATTTAATTTTAATTAACGTTTAATTTCCTGTCAATGCAATTGTTCTACATAACTTAAACGCAACAAGGTATTGAAGATAGAAATAAAGAAAGAAAGAAAAAAAGCTGTGACTTGAATAGGCGATGATATGACTATAATATATCTGTATTTCTGAAGATATTTATATATATATATATATATATATATATATATATATATATATTTACTATGGTGTTTGAATTATATAGGTATGTCATCTAGTTGTCAATTCGATTAACATTCGATTGTATAATATCAATTAAATAAGAAACAAAAATAAATGAACAATATCTCAAATGGAATGATGATAATAATAAACAATTTCTTAAGCGGTTGATTTAACAGAAAAAGCTTAGAAAAACCTTGTCATGAGAATAACTGCCTATAAAAAACCCTTAGAAATCCAACCTTCCTTTGGGGAATTTTCATAATTTTAATATGTAGTTAAATAAAAACTATGGTTACATTAGTTCGTCTTTGTTAATCCAATTATGAACCGATCTGAACAGGAGCTCCATTCATCAGGCTATTTCAGAACCATTTAAGAGAATGTTTTTTTTTTAATGTACAAAATAGGGTAATAGGTTATAAATTACGTTTAATTATTTCAAAAAATATTTCTATTTGTTGTTTCAAAAAATGTATATAAAGAAGTTGGTGGATCCCAAAATCCACAAGAGAGAGCGGTACGAACCAGGCAGATTGATGATTCATTTAAAATATAATAATATAAATAAATAATTAAATAATATTAATATCTTTGAAACTAAAAATTTGCAAAACTTTATATCTGCAATTAAACATATTTTGCAGAATGTAGAAAATTTAACTATTCTTATAAAGTACCAAGTAATCTATGCAGACGAATAAATCGTAAACCGATAGGTATTTTTTTATATGAAAAAAATTGTTTTTGAAGCCTTAGAAAGTAAAATTTTATAGAATCGAGTCCCATCGATGCCATAGATGTTTGTAGTGGTTCAGAATCCACTTCAAGCAGTTGATCCCGGTCTAATATGAAAGTAGAGCGTTCGGCGCAGGGCTGAAAACCCTACCGAGTAAAAAGAAAAACATCTGCTGTCAACTCTGTCAGTAGGCAGACGGTCTTGGCCCACCATGGGACTGTTGCGCCAATGAAGAATAGAAAAGAAGAATTCCAACCAATATATTTAAATAATTCAACAATCTAAATCTAAACTCTTGGCAATCAAGCTTAGCTTCAAATCAAAATTAGCAGTCAAGAAAATAAAGTAAGTATATAATAAATATTAAAATTTTAATTCATAATACGCATTTTTCAGACTTAAAAAATTAATGAATTATTAACTTAATTTTTAATGAAATTATTACGCGGAAATCAAATTTCATATTCCCTTTTCATTATATGACGGCACATTGCACCCTTACTATCCTTATAGATGCACATTGCTTTCAATAATTTTTCCCCATGAATCATCACTCTTTCAGCAGGGCAATGCCTTTCACAATATTTCAAATGATTAAGAATCCCCTAAACAACGCCATTAATTACCCAATCTATCACGCCATCCTGCTTTGAATGGCCGATCTTTCCCTTGGAGCAACCATAACCATTACTGGAGACGCATGACATACTTCCATAATAACAGCGAATACAAAAAGAGATCGATGGGCTAGTCCCTGTTTCCATGGCACAGGAAAAATCCCTGCTACAACCGGAAGTATTCAAACAAGTGGGTGGATTGCTTCCGACACCATGCTGTTTGGCGTGGGTGAAAAGAACTAGGGAGTAGGTTGTGAGATTCTAGGTGTTTTAAATTGATTTCGACTTTGGTAGGTTTATATCCAGAAAGCGGTTTATATAAAGACAAAAGGGAAAATAGAAACAAAAAGCAATATAAAATTTGTTGACTATCATGATACAGAACGACGCTTCTAAAAATATTTCAAGGAAATTTATTACATAATACTTTTATTACATAACACTTTTATTTAGACGGCCAATTGACTAGCGCTCTGGTCTCTGGTTTTGGTTACCCAGGCTCAGGGTTTGAATCCTAGCGGTGGCATGGATGTTTGTTAGTGGTACGGAATTCATTTTAAACTGTATGTTCCTGTCCGCTTAGTCTTCGTGTGCACAAGATGACCGTAGAGTGACAAATCAAACTTAATCCAGCACAGTACATCAAGGACAATCCTTGGTAAGTGGATAGAAATCTGGAGAGCTTTTATTCTGGGAAGATTTCAAATGCAATGAATTGCGATTGTTATTTGGGAGAAAATTTCGACAAAACCTACCCTGATTATAGATGCAATACGCTTACACCGGTTATAAAAATATAGAATTCTTCTGAAAATGATCCCAGTGTATTCAATCATTTTCACTTTCACTTGATTGCAGTCACATATTCTTTCCTCATTATCATTCGCGCAACAGCCCCATGGTGGGCCTAGGTCATCTGCCTACTGGAAGATTTAGAGACAGGAGATGTTTTCCGTTTACAGGAAGGGTTGTCAGTCCTATGCTTAACAGTCATTTTATAAGGGGACCTATTGTTTAAAATGAAATCCGAACCACTACAAACATCGATGGCACCACCCTGATTCGAACTCAAAGCCTGCGACACTGAGCGCCAGATTGCTAGTCACCCAGCCATAAGGCCTTTTTTATGTGTATTGAATTATTCGTAATTATTCTTTTCATGTGTATTAAATTATACGTCCCTATTAAATGTAAAAAAATTTCTGTAGATGGAGTGGAAAAATTTAGTTTTGTCGAGTGTTGTAATTTATTATCAAGAATACCACATTACATTGCAAATAGAAAGCTATATACTTGCAATAAATAATTCTGTATTATAATTCTGTCCATATCAATGAATTTGACAGTTTAAATTCTCGGTTTTGGTTGATTCCATTAGTATTCCCTAATTTGACAATGCCCCCAAACAATGCCCTGACAATGCCTCCATTCTCCTCTCTGACACAATACAGAAGAAATAAAATTAGCTATTACTATTTAATTGAAATAAAATATAAATTAATTGATTTTGCAATAAAAATTATAAAAAAAAAATCTTCAAATAATCCACAGGTATAAAAAAAAAAAGATTTTTTTTTAAACAGAAAAATTATCATCTTAACAACTGTTAAACTGATAATACCACAAAATTAAATTAAATAATTAATTAGAAACTAAGTGATATTAAGTTTATTTAACTAGAAACTAAGTGAAATAGATTTATTAATTAAGGTAATTGAGCATGCAAAATATAATGAGATTCATTAAGAAATGAATATTTCTGTAAGAAAGACAAAAGAATTTTGCTGCAATCGCGAATAATCCAAAATTTTAACTAAGTAATTTACTCAATTACCGTGGACTTTAATTTGAAAATCACTGGCGTAGCAATTTATAATTGTTTTTTTTTTCCAATTCCCTCGCTGATTATAATTTTATTTGATTTTATTGAAATGAAACAAGATGTAGAGAGAGCTGATCTCATCTATTAATTAAATAAAGCGAAATATCTTATTTTGCATATAAACTGCGAAGTGATTTATTGCATAAAATGGTAAGGCAATCACATGCAGAATTTTAAATCAACATAGCTAACGTTTATAGTTTTCAAACACTGTTCATGTTATGAAGTTTAATTCCATACATACTAAAAAGATATTTTAATTTAACGTATTCCTCATTTTTAAATGAAACAGTCGCCGTTTAAATGTAAATATTTTAATACGCAGTCTGATGTTTTCTTTTAACTAATTTAATTAATTACTAATTTCACCTAATTGTGAGATAATTCCGGCTTTTCAACCAGCTGTTATTTGTATCGTTTTCTAGGTACTGTATTATAGAGTGGAGGAGAACTTTGATTGAGAATGAAGAATATAACTTTAATTTAATGAATATGACTTTAGAAATGATAATTTCTTCAACTTAGAAATTTTTGTAGAACCTTAATATAGAGACAAATTAATTAAATTAATTATACTGTTCCACGGATTTCTTATTTAACATAAGATTCATTATACATAATTAATTTTTTATAATCAATAATGAAAACTTTCGTACCGAGATTTTACTGCAGAGTGGAGTTATTCTTTACATTCTAAGATTAATACTTTAATTTAACGTATTTCTTATTTTTAAAGGAAACAGTCACTGTTTAAATGTTAATATTTTAATACGCAATCTTTTTTTTTTTTTTTAAACAAAGTTTGAGATAAGCTTTTCCTGCATTTTCGACCAGCTGTCATTCGTATCGAGCGTTTTCTATGTACTGCGTAATAGAGTGGAGAGGAACTTTAATTGCGAATGGAATGAAATGGAACTTTAATTTAATGAATACGATGTGAAAGCTGAAAATTTTTTTAAACAGAATTTTATTATAAAAAAACATTCCTTATTTTTAAATTAAACAGTCAATGTAAATATTTTAATACGCAATCTGATGTTTTTTTTAACTATATTTGAGATAAGCTTACTCAACATTTTCGACCAGCTGTCATTCGTAGCGATTGTTTTCTATGTACTGCGTAATGGAGTAGAGCTGAACTTTAATTGCGAATGAAATGAAGTGGAACTTTTTAATGAACGCGACTTTAAAATTTAGGAATTTTTAAAACATAATTTTTTTAGAAAACATTCCTTGTTTTTAAATGAAACAGACATTGTTTAAATGTTAATATTTTAATACGCAATCTGATGATTTTTATCCCTAAGTTTTTCCCCAGCATTTTCGACCAGCTATCATTCGTAGTGGTGTGAAATGGAACTTTAATGAATGGTACTGATATTTTTTAAACAGAATTTTAAATGGGGGTGGAGCGGAACTTTAATTCCGAAAGGAGCGGAATGGAACTTTAATTTAATGAATGCGACTTTATAAATAAATTTTTTTAAAATTTTTTAAATGAAATTTAAAAAAATTTAAAAAACAATCCTTATTTTTAAATAAAACAGTCATTGTTTAAATGTTAATATATTGTAATACGCAATGAGGTGTTTTTTTTTTTTCCCTAAGTTTGAAATAAGATTTCCCAGCATTTTCGACCAGCTGCCACTGATAGCGAGCGTTTTCTAGGTACTGAATAACGGCATGAAATGGAACTTTAATTCCGAATGGAGCGAAATAAAACATTAAATTAATGAATGTAACTTATAAAAGAATTTTTTTTAAAAAAATTTTGTTTTTAAATGAAACAGTCGCTGTTTAAATGTTAATATATTGTAATACGCAATGAGGTGTTTTTTTATCCCTAAGTTTGAAATAAGCTTTCCCAGCATTTTCGACCAGCTGCAACTGATAGCCAGCGTTTTCTAGGTACCGAATAACGGCATGGAGCGGAACTTTAATTCCGAATGGAGCGAAATAAAACATTAAATTAATGAATGTAACTTTATAAGTAAGAATTTTTTAAAAAAATTCCTTGTTTTTAAATGAAACAGTCGCTGTTTAAATGTTAATATATTGTAATACGCAATGAGGTGTTTTTTTTTTTTATCCCTAAGTTTGAAATAAGCTTTCCAGCATTTTCGACCAGCTGCCACTGATAGCGAGCGTTTTCTAGGTACTGAATAACGGCATGGAGCGGAACTTTAATTCCGAATGGAGCGAAATAAAACATTAAATTAATGAATGTTTTATAAGTAAGAATTTTTTTTAAAAAAAATTCCTTGTTTTTAAATGAAACAGTCGCTGTTTAAATGTTAATATATTGTAATACGCAATGAGGTGTTTTTTTTATCCCTAAGTTTGAAATAAGCTTTCCCAGCATTTTCGATCAGCTGCCACTGATAGCGAGCGTTTTCTAGGTACTGAATAACGGCATGGAGCGGAACTTTAATTCCGAATGGAGCGAAATAAAACATTAAATTAATGAATGTAACTTTATAAGTAAGAATTTTTTTAAAAAATTCCTTGTTTTTAAATGAAACAGTCGCTGTTTAAATGTTAATATATTGTAATACGCAATGAGGTGTTTTTTTTTTTTTATCCCTAAGTTTGAAATAAGCTTTCCCAGCATTTTCGACCAGCTGCCACTGATAGCGAGCGTTTTCTAGGTACTGAATAACGGATGGAGCGGAACTTTAATTCCGAATGGAGCGAAATAAAATTTAAATTAATGAATGTAATTTATAACTAAGAATTTTTTAAAAAATTCTTTGTTTTTAAATGAAACAGTCGCTGTTTAAATGTTAATATTTTAATACGCAATGAGGTGTTTTTTTTATCCCTAAATTTGAAATAAGCTGTTCCCAGCATTTTCGACCAGCTGTCACTGATAGCAGCGTTTTCCAGGTACTGAATAACGGCATGGAGCGGAACTTTAATTGCGAATGGAGCGAAATAAAACATTAAATTAATGAATGTAACTTTATAAGTATTTTTAAACATTTTTTTAAAAAAAAAACATTCCTCATTTTTAAATGAAACAGTCACTGTTTAAATGTTAATATATTGTAATACGCAATTTGATGTTTTTTTTAACCCTAATTTGAAATAAGCTTTCCTGCATTTACGACCAGCTATCACTGATAGCGAGCGTTTTCTAGGTACTGAAATAACGGCATGGAGCGGAACTTTAATTGCGAATGGAATGAAATGGAACTTTAAATTAATGAATGCGACTTTAGAACTAAGTATTTTTTAAGCAGAATTGTATTTGAAAAAATTCCTTATTTTTAAATGAAACAGTTAGCGTTTAAATGTTACTATTTTAATAAGCGGTCTGGTAATACACTCATGTCCATAAATTTTTCATCACACAGAAATTCTAAAATAAAAATTTCACCTGAAGAATTTTCACACATATCTTGAAGAAGAATATGCAAATTACAGGTAAATAACCAGATGGAGCGGAAGTACGTCACAATGACGAGTGTAAGAAAATATATAAGAATGAATGGTGGCAAAATGAATGTAAAATTGTTCACAAGCGCATTTAAAACTGCCTTTCAGTGCAATAACCGCATGGAGTTATGGCACAAAGGAAGCATTTGGATGATTTTTTACGTGTAGAATTTTTTTATCGGACGACTGGAATGTCAACGTACCCAGCTGGAAGTATCCGAGGAACTTGGAATCGCCCAGAGTGTCATCTCCAGGCTTTGAAATAATTCCAAGATGATGGTAATGTGACCAGATGTTACAGATAGGTCGCCCCCGAGGTACAATAACGAATGAGGACCGGTATTTAACAGTTACTGCCAAAAGAAAACATTAAATTAATGAATGCATAAGACCTTTTTTCAAAAAAATTCTTGTTTTTAAATACCGAAACAGACGCTGTTTAAATGTTAATATATTGTAATACGCAATGAGGTGCATCCCTAAGTTTGAAATGCTCGTAGGCATTTTCGATGCTGTTCCACTTAAAGCAACTTTTCACTGTCGCCATGGAGCGATTAACCTGGAGCGAAATAAAACATGCATTAATGGAATGTACCTTTATAGTGGGGCGAGTTTTTAGGTTTAGTTTTTAAATCTCGCCGAACTTTCATATATTGTAATACGCCAGGTACCCTTTACCCCAAGAGAACACCATTGAACGACACCGTTACGGTGGTGCAGGATGGCTCGTTTGAGGAGGAATTATTCTTGGTTCCAGAACTGAAAACATGTTCAAGAGTAACGATGTCAGGCCATATCTATCGGGAAAATGTCATTCTTTTTACAACATGCACGTTTGTTTCGGGGCGCCATGGGTGCTGAATTTCTGTTTATGGATGATACGCTCGTCCTCGACCATGCAAACATTGATAGACGAGCGCCTTCAATTGGATAACGGATGGAGCGGAACCGTATGGAATGGAGCAAATAAACTTGAATTAATAGAGCATGTAACTGGGATATGTTTGGCCGAAAAAAATTGCAGCCCGAAACATCCCCCTCCCACAGGTCAAATGTTAATATATTGTAAGTTCTTGCAATGAGGTGGTGTTTTATTCCCTAAGATCAGATTGATAATTTTCCCAGATTTTCGACCAGCATGCCTGATAGCCAGCGTTTTCTAGGCCTGAATAACGCATGGAGCGGAAGACATACTCCATAAAACATTAAATTAATAATGTAACCATGTTATACTTTTTTTTAAAAATAGGTTCTTTTTAAAATAAACAGTCGCAAAGGGAGTAAAAATACGCAATTTTTATTAATTATCCCTAAGTCAAACATATAGCATTTTTTGCACTGATAGCGTTACCTTTTCTTTAATAAATGGAGAACTTTACAAAAAACAAAATTTGAATTTTAACTTTAAGTAAGAATTTTTTTGCCTGAACTTCATTTTTAAATGAAACAGTTTATGGACATGAGTATATTTGAATACGCATGAGGTGTTTTTTTTTATCCCTAAGTTTGAGATAAGCTTTTCCAGCATTTTCGACCAGCTGTCATTCGTAGCGAACGTTTTCTACGTACAGCGTAATGGAGTGGAACGAAACTTTAATTTAATGAATGCGACTTTAGAACTAAGTACTTTTTAAATATAATTTATTTTTTAAAAAAACATTCCTCATTTTTAAATAAAACATCACTGTTTAAATGTTAATATTTTAATAAGCGGTCTGGTGTTTTTTTAACTCAGCTTGGGACAAGCTTTTTCAGCATTGTTGTTGTTGTAGCGAGTTGTTGTTGTCAGTTGTAGCGAGTGTATTCTAGGTACTGCGTAATGGATTGGAGCGGAACTTTAATTGCGAATGGAATGAAATGGAACTTTAATTTAAGGAATGCGACTTTAGAACTAAGTATTTTTAAAAACATAATTTATTTAAAAAAAAAAAAAAAACATTCCTCATTTTTAAAGGAAACAGTCACTGTTTAAATGTTAATATTTTAATAAGCGTTCTGATGTTTTTTTTTAACTAAGTTTGAGACAAGCTTTTCCAGCATTGTTGCAATCAGTTTTACCGTCTCATAAGTAACTCAAACACTAATGAATATTTTGGCGTCAAATATCACGCAGTGCCAGCAAATTAAACAAGTAATATATAAAAAAAATTTTATAAATAATTTTCATTCATTTTTTTAAAGTTAATCTGGAGCCATCTATTGGTAGATATATTCAAATTAAATCTAAAAAAAAAAAAAACTAAAATTAGTTAATAAAATTCAATTTATGAATTAATATCTGAAAAAAACTGTATTAACAGCCAGTGTCATCCACTGAATAAGTTTTAAAAATATGTATTTGAACTGGAGTGGATGAATAAAAGTATTTTATGAACGATTGAAAATTTGAACAAGATTGCAGCGAGTTATATATATGGAGAGTGTGAGCTGATAAAAGAAATTGAAAATTGAAATTCCATAATCCCCGGGAATTTTAAATTGAAAATTGGTCTTACTTTTTTGGACACAGTAATATGTCGCGGACGGACAAGATAAGTCCATTTGCCGGATGTACTTCCGTTAGTTTCAACGAGGGGGGTGGAGGGTACGAATTTTTCAGATGCCCAATATGTTCTTTCCCTTTTTCTCGGTATTCTTTTCAATTGTGAGTGAAGTGTAATGGTACATCCTGGGGAAAACTCAAGTTGTAGCTTGTAGTTGTAGTTTTTTAACGGCAAATAGCCTCAGGTCAAAATGCGGTATTGGAAAACAACTTATCTAACAACGACTGTCTTAAAGAAAATACTAAAGTAAGTAAAATCTTTTTAAATTGAAGTATACTTTTTTATCTTCCTTCTTAACCTTGGTGGGGCATGGATGTTTATTATGATTCTGAATCCATTTAAACTGTGGGCCTCTGTCTAATTAGTCCAAAGTGGGTTAAAAATGACAGAAGAGCGACAAACCGAACCAAATTTCTTCTTTAACAGGCAGGATCTCATAAAAAGCATAGTTTTACTAATAAGCACAAAAGGATAATAAAATAATAATTCTAATGTAGAAGCAAAATATGTTTTATTATAGTTCGTTTAATATAAAATATTAATGAAGAATATTTTCTTCATAACTACTATCTCCTTCAGAAAAAAAATAAATATGTCCAATATAATGGCCGTCAGATGTCAACACATTCTTTGTATTACTCAAAGACATCTGCTAATTTGTTCCGTTCTTAGATTCCAAATAAAGCGATTCCAGCGAATATCCAATAGTGTTAATATTAATTTATTTCGATGTGTTCAATCACTTGTAATAATCTGATGTCTAGACCAGAGTCTCCAAACTTTTTATCCCAAGGACACATTGACTCTCGATTAAATCTCAAGTGGCAAGACCTAGTTAGTTAATTATACCAAATATTGTAGTTTTGAATTACGTCCAAATTTTCTTAATGTCGGAACTAACAGGCGGATGAAATATTTATGGCATGGTAAAGTTGAGGTGTATTTGTTATCCCTAAGTTTCGCAAATTCTGCCAGCAAATAGGTTAAGAGTCAAATTCATGTCACCGTGGCGGACATGCCATCTTGAGCTACAGTAGTACAAGGACATCTTGTGAGGTCCAGTGTAAATTATGCTTAGTTTGTTAAAATATATAGCACCATTTTTTATATAGTAGCAGGGCTAAAGTATGTTCTGGAAAAGTACTACTGCGTGATCACTTGTCCGTAGATTCGAGTGTTTTTTGAATATGTTCCAAGGACGTTTAGTATAAATACAAGAGACAGTCGACAGTTGGACACTTCCAAAATTTGAGTTTGGAACGACAAATTCATTATTTTGGTTTGGGGTTGCATGTCTTTTGTGTAGATTTGTATAAGTATGAAAAAGCAAGACAGATAATGATTGCAGAACATTTAAAGAGCAAAGGTGATGTTTGTTTCGTGATTGAGTCAAGTAATAAAACAATATGTATAATTGAAATAAAACAATATCAGTCCTAAAAGAATACAATATAAAATATCATTATAAGACTAAACATTCTCATAATTGCACTACATTTACGGATAGTCTACTGCTGGAAGATATGAATTTTGAAACAAGAGTTGGGATCTCAGAATTAGTTGTTTACAAATGTAAATGACAGACAAGAAGCAGCAACTAGTGCTAATTTTCGCGTAGCTTATATAATTTATTTAATGATTTCAATCATATGCTGACAGCGAATTAATTATGATGGCAGCAACGGGAAATATGTGCTTTTAGATCTGATTTATTTAAAAACATCAGTTTGTCAGCAAACATTATGGCTGGAAGAATAGATCATATTGCAAAATATTTATATTAACTCATTTCTGTAAAAATTGACAATTAGAGAGGTTCTTTTGGGCCCTGTATGAGGTCAGCAGATGTTTTAGAAACTGCCCAAATGTAACTTTATATTCGACAATAAGGGTAAAAATTATAAAGTCTATGAAGAGTTTCTTGATGTTCATAGACCTACATTGCACGACCACTGGAGAATATATTTTTTTAAAGGAGTTCAAAATGTTGTTGAAAAACCTTCTTCAAGGGAAAACATTAATGTGTATCACTACTGATAGTGACAATAACATGTGCGCAAAAAATAAAGGTGCCGTTGATATCAGAGACCATAGAAAATGATTGTGATTCAATACATTAATCGTACATTGTATTATTCGTCAACAGTCTTCATATGGAAAAGAATTGGATATGTCAGAAGTCTTAAAGATATTTATGTCAGCTATTAATTACGCTAATCATACGCTTAATCGCTTAATTACAGCTTAATCGCTTAATACGCTTAATTACGCTTAAATCATACGCTAAGTTCCGCAAGTTGTTTAAAAATGTTTTATTTTATGTTGACCGGCAACGCCAGTTTTATTTAAATTTCTTTCATATGCTTTTTTATTAAATTTCATTCAAGTGCTTTTTTAAATCATTTCATAATTGGCCTATAATTTGGTAAGCAATCTACAATTTGGTGTTCGTTATCTACGGATTTCTATTGATTTCCATTTTTAATCTGTTTTCTTTTTCAGTTTTAAACAATAATTAATTAATATATTTTAGTGCCTGAATATGATTTATTGACCCCTTTTCTTCCTTTGTTTGATTAAAATTGGAACTAAATACTTTATTATTGCATTATTTTATGTGGGACTTGTATATCGGCCTAGATGATTAAATTTTTTACACACTGAATTTTTAAACACTGAATGCGCAACTCACACTGCATTGATTGTTTGTAACTTTTCGCCAAAGATGAAACCCATATCGTTCCACAACCACCGTATTCACACCATGCGACTTCTGGCTATTCCCTAAACTCAAAAGTCCTCTCCGGAGACACAGCTTTGAGTCGATTGAAGAGATTCAAGTGACTTCCCCGCGCTTTGAAGGCCATCCCTGCCGATGATATTATAGCAAGAATTGAGGATTGGAAAAAAAATTTGGCATAAGTGCATTGTGTCCGGAGAGGGATTACTTTGAAGGCAATGAAATAAATTTAGATGAATAAATAAAGAGTGTTTTGAAAAAAAAAAAAAAAATGGGTTTTACTTTTTGGGCACGTATATATAGATATATTTGTTTCAAATTATCATTATTAATTATTATTTTTCTTTTACAATCTGCCAAACAATACTCTTTTTCACGATATTTTTTATTATAAAATTTACCAAAATTAAACATGTTTTATTTGATGTTGCCAGCCAACTCTAGGTAATGTATTCTACTATTAATAAAAAAGAATAATGCAATAAACAAAAAAATCGACGATATAATTTTATTTTTATTTGAGCATTATTCCTGCATGCGAAAATTGCTATCTGATGGATCTGAACAATATTTTCTCTACCATCATATAATTGTTTTTCGGAGCTTGCAAATTGTAGGATGAAAATATCTTTTCCGGTAAAAGCAATCATTCAAAAAGTTCGTTTCATAAATATTAGAATTCCTTTTAAAACAACAACGAGGTTCATCGATCTTGAATTCAAATGTTGCGCGAAATTAATCAAAAATAAATTTCCTTTCAGAGATTTGTGACTTCAAAAGGAAGTTACATCAGAATAAAATATGGCAGAAATAAATATTCTTCTTATTAAAGGGTGCGTATCTACGATTCTACGATTTGAAGTTGTTATGCAGTCATTTTATTAACCAACGAGAATTGAAAAAAGCGGTATAAGCAGAAGTTTGAAACTTCAAACTCATAAATCTATCTAAAATAACTTAATTATTCCCCTCAAATCGTGGAATAAAATAACTCAAAAAACTTAAAAGAAATCCGAAAGATCAAAAACAACGCCATTTTCAATATGAATATTTATAAGCTCTCTTAAAGATTGAACTTAAACTTAAGAAAAATGTATTGAAAAATGTTTGAATGACATTTCCCATTTTCCAAATGTAAAGAATGGTTAAATTTCTCCCTGACGTTATCGGACTTTTCCTTAACGTCTGTCTCAAGGGCAAGGACTTCAAATGCAAATTTTTCTCCCGGTGAAAATATTGAAAAAATAATTTTTCCAGATATTTTATTCCAAACACTAATAATAGAGGCTGAAATGTTTTCTTATGATTGATAATGTTAAGGAAATATTTCTTTTGTAACTGTTTTTGTTTATGCATTCATGACCTGTATGAAGAAATTTAAACCAAAATATATAAAAAATTTAATCGGCTTGGAAAATATATAAAGTTGTCCATCAAATTTACAACTTAATATAAGAATAAAAACTTTAACAGCAGTTTTTAACAAATAAAGAATGAAAAAGTATCACTAAGTCATAATCAGTCATTAAATTGTAATAATCAGTTTTCGTTTAAAACTGAAAAAAAGAAAACAGATTAGAAAATGAAAAAAAAAAAAAAAAAAAAAAAAAAAAATACAGATTAGGAAAATGAAAAAAAAAAAAAACTACAAATTACAACCACCAAACTGTAGGTTACTTGTTAAATTGGGTTAATTACCAAATAATTTTTTTTTTTTTTCGCGAAAGAAATTCCATAAAAAAAGGGCCTGAAAGAAATTTGAATTAAACAATAAGAATAGCTGGCGTAAAAAAAAAAAATAAACAAATAAGAAACGTTGAAAATGATCAAGGTAAAGGGAAAACTGATGAAGAAAAAAAAAAAATCTCGCCCGAAAAACAATACCTATAATTTTTATGGGCAAAAAAGAACGAACTTTTATTTATGAACATATTAAGAAGAATTTTCTAAAAATATAGTAAACACTGTAACCGCGTCCTGTTTGATACACTGTTTCTAACAGGAAGATGCATATTGCTACATGTGCAAATGTTTTTTGTCACAAAGAAATGACGAAATAATATTGAGACGAAGAAGCAACATCATTAGTTTTGTATGTGTGTGCACTTATATCCGCTGAAGCTGTGCTTGTTGGATATTTTATGTATGAATGTGCTTGATAACTAAATAAGAACGAGTGGTGACCAGGAAAAAAACAGTGACCAGAAAGAAAATTTTATTTTTCTCATATTAGTTCCCCGAGAATTGCATGTTTTATGTATAGGGGTTCTCCCTAAAAAGTACTTACTCAAGAAAAGCGAAAACGAATCGTAAAAAATGGCGAAAATTTGCCTTTTTTATTAGGTTAGAAAAATTTCTTTTCGAATTCATTGGCGTAACAAACTTCGTTATTCGTTGCTGTCATATTTAAAATTTATTATTTTTTGTCCTGTTAAATATTCTTTATGATCATATTAAAAAATGTAAAGTACATATTTACCAAATGTTTTCAAAGAGGTGAAAATATTAGCAGATGATTTTTTTTTAGTTCTAGTACATTAAAAATATTTAAATTGCTTATTGAAAAGTAATTAAACTTCAAAAATTCTCTTCGCTCCCTAGTAACGGATTGCGATTAGTGAAATTAATTGCAAACATTACAGGAAACATGGGTTACCACATTTGGCGACTTATAACTCAGTTTAGCCCACAAAAGTGTCACCAAATCCCAATGGTCGATATTTTTTAATATGAATTGATTTATTGCTCAACTAAATAACGTTTAAAAAGTTTTTAAATTTTATTTTAAACTCCTATTCCGTTGAAATATTCTTTTATTAAATTTTTCCTTATTGAAATATTTTTGATAAATTCCTTTGTTTTCCCTTAAAAAAGAAAAATTAATCATTTTAAAAAATTTCTTCATACATGACATGAACATATAAAGCAAAAAGTAGTTACAAAGAAATATTTCCCTACATTATCAAAACGTCAGATAACATTTCCAGCCTTCTGTTACTAGTCTTTTGAAATAAAATATCTGGAAAAAGTATTTTTCAATATTTTTTGAAAGAGAGAAAATTTGCATTTTAAGTCCTTACCAGAACTTGAGACAGACGTTAAAGGAAAAGTCCGATAAAGTCAGGAGAAATTTTAACCATTCTTTACATTTGGAAATGGTAAATGCCATTTGAACTTTTCAATACATTTTTTCATAAGAAAATTAAATCTTTACAGAGCTTATAAATATTCATATTTGAAAATGGCGTTATTTTTATCTTTCCGAATTGTTTAATTTTTGATTTATTTTCTATCACGATTTGGGAATAATTAAATTATTTTTGGATAGATTTATGAATTCGAAATTTCAATTCAAACTGCTTTTCAATTCTTCACTCAAATCGTAAAATTGTAGAAATGCACCATTTTAATAAGAAGAATATTTATTTCCACCATATTTTATTCTGATGCAACTTCCTTTTTTGAGGTCATAAATCTCTGATGAAAGTAAAGGAAATTTATTTTTGCTTAATTTTATGCAACATTTGAATTCAAGATCGATGAACCACGTTGTTGTTTTTAAACGGAATTCTAATATTTATGAAAAAACTTTCTGAAATGATTGCTTTTAGCGAAACAAATATTTTTCATCCTACAATTTGCAAGCTCCGAAAAACAATTACATGATGGTAGAGAAAATATTATTCAGATCCATCAGTTTGTAATTTTTTTTCGCTTCAAGGGGTAATGCTGAAATACAATAAAATTTTATCGTCGATTTTTTTGCTTGCTGTTTATTCAGTTTTATTAAAAAGTAGAATTCATTAAGTAGTGTTGCCTGGCAACATAAAATAAAAATTTTAAATTTTGGTAAATTTTTAATAAAAAAATATTTCGGAAGAGTCTATCGCTTGGCAAATCGTGAAAGAAAAATGAATTTGAATAATTATTTGTAAATAAAAGAATTTTAAAACAAAGAAATTATATAAGAATTAAAAATTATAAAATTTAATCAGATGGGCCGATAGAATAAATACTATAAAAATAAGATATAATAAAATAATAATAATAATAATAATAAAAGACCATAAATTTTACAATTTAATGTAAGAATAAACCTTTTAATACCAATTTTAAATCAAACGAAGAAAGAAAAACTATTTATAAATCATATTCATCCAATTAATTATATTAATCTCTTATTGTTCAAAATTGGAAAAAGAAAACAGATTAAAATATGAGAAAAAAAAAAACTGTAGTTTACTTACCAAACGATTTATAAAAATCACATAAAAGAAATTTATTAAAAAACGCACATCATCCTGGCAACATAAATTAAAACATCTTTTATTTTGGTAATTCTTACAATAAAAAAATATCGGAGAAAAAGTGTACCGTTTAGCAGGTTTTTTAAAAAGAAAAGTTATTTTAAAAATCTACTTGTAAATAGAGAGAATTTTGAAACAAACAAAAAATATATTAAAAATTAAAAAGAAATTTTATTGGTTAGGCCAATATAAAAATTGCCGATAAAATTAGTAATTTAATGTAAGAATAAACACCTTAAGTGCAATTTAATCAAACAAAAAAAAAAAAGTATCAATAAATCATATTCAGACAATAAATTATATTAATCAATTATCGTTCAAAACTGAAAAAAAGAGAAGAGATTAAAGGCTAAATAAATTGTAGATTACCGACACAAAACTGTAGGTAATTACCTAACAATTTATAAAAAAAAACAAAGAAATTTAATAAAACAGCACATGACAGGAATTTAATGAAATGCACATGAAAAAATTTAAATAAATTGACGTAGCCCGGCCACATAAAAAAAATCATTTTTAATCATAAATTTAATTTATAATAAATTCCTTTATTTTCCTAAAAAAAAAAAGAAAATGAATCATTTTTTAAATTTCTTCATAGAGGACAGAAACATATACAGCAAAGCGATTACAAAGAAATATTTCCTTACATTATCAATTGTCAGACAACATTTTCAGTCTTTTATTACTAGTGTTTTGGAATAAAAATATCTGAAAACTTTTGTTCGATATTTTTGCGGGGAGAAAAATTTGCATTTGAAGTCCTTGCTAGAACTTGAGACAGACGTTGAAGGAAAAGTCCGATAAAGTCAGGAGAAATTTTAACCATTCTTTACATTTGGAAATGGAAAGTGTCGTTTTGAGCTTTTCAATACATTTTTTCTTAAAGAAGTTAAAATCTTCAGAGAGCTTATAAATATTCATATTGAAAATGGCGTTTGTTTTGATCTTTCGGATTTATTTAAAGTTTTTGATTTATTTTCTTCGACGATTTGGGGAATAATTAAGCTATTTTCAGATAGATTTATGAGCTCGATTTTTCAATTCAAACTTTTGTGTCTACTGCTTTTCAATTCTCGCTGGTAAATAAAATGACTGCATAACAACCTCAAATCGTAGAAATGCGCCATTTTAATAAGAAGAATATTTATTTCTGCCGTATTTTATTCTAATGCAACTTCCTTTTGAGATCATAAATCTCCGATGAAAGTAAAGGAAATTTATTTTTTTGCTTAATTGTATGCAACATTTTAATTCAAGATCGATGAACCCGTTGTTGTTTTAAAAGGAATTCTAATATTTATGAAACGAACTTTCTGAATGATTGCTTTTACCGAAACAAATGTTTTTCATCCTACAATTTGCAAACTCCGAAAATAATTATATGATGGTAGAGAAAATATTATTCAAATCCATCAGTTACAATTTTTTCGCATCAAGGAGAAATGCTGAAATAAAAACTGAAATAAATTTTTTTGCTTGTAGTTTTATTCTGTTTTATTAAAAAGTAAAATACACGACCTGGCGTTGCTTGGTAACATAAATATAAATATTTTGAGTTTTGGTAAATTTTATAATAAAAAAAATATCGAGAAAAGAGTATTGTTCTGTAGATTGTGAAAGGAAAATTAATTTGAATAATTATTTGTAAACAGAGAGAATTTTGAAACAAAGGAATTAGATATATATTAAAAATTAGATGGGTCGATATAATAGACACTATAAAAATAAAATAATAATAATAAAAAAATGTCTTAAAATTTACAATTTCCTCTAAGAATAAACTTTTTAACAACAATTTTAACTCAAACAAAGAAAAAAAAAATGTATCAATAAATCATATTCATCCAATTAATTATATTAATCACTTATCGTTCAAAACTGAAAAAGGAAAACAGATTAAAAAATGAGAAAAAAAAAGAATGTAGGTTACTTACCAAATGACTTAAAAAAAAATGCTCGTGAAAGAAATTAAAATGAACTGGCGTTGCTTGGCCACATAAAATAAAAATATTTTTAATTTTGGTAAATTTTATAACAAAAAATGTTAGGGAAATGAGTATTGTTTGGCAGATTGTAAAAGGAAAATTAATCTGAATATTTATTTGCAAATAGAGAGAATTTTGTAATATAAATATATATTAAGACTTAAAAATTTAATCGGCTTTGCCAATATACAAGTCACCCATAATATTTAGAATTTAATATAAGAATAAAGCACTTAGCAACAATTTTAATCACAGAAAGAAAGAAAAGTATCAATAAATTAAATTCAGGCAATAAATTATATTAAACAGTAATTATTCTAAATTGAAAAAAAAATAGATTAACAAGTTTAATGATGCCCAAACTATAACCAAATTAATATTACCAAATGTATTTTAATGTTACTAAATATTACCAAACAATTTTAAAAAGAAGCCCGTGAAAGAAATTTAAATAAACTGAATTTGTCTGGCCACGTAAAATAAAACATTTTTAATTTTCGTAAATTTTAGAATAAAAAATTTCGAGAAAAGTGTATCGTTTGATAAATTGTAAAAGAAAAATTATTCGGAATAATTATTTGTAAATAGATTGAATTGTGAAAAAAAAGTATTAAAAATAAAAAATATTTAATAGGCTAGGGAGATATACAAGTTGGCCATAAAATTTACAATTTAATGTAAGAAACCACTTAACCATAATTTTAATCAAACAAAGAATGAAAAAGTATCAATAAATCCTTTTCAGGCAATAAATTATATTCAAAATAAATTATATTCAATCGTTCAAAACTGAAAAAAAGAAAGAAAACAGATTTAAAAAGTGAAAAAAAAAAAGAAAACTGTAGGTTAATTACCAAAAGAATAAATTGTAAGAATAAATTTTTAACAGCAATTTTAAATCAAACAAAGGAAAAAAAAGTATCAATAAATCATATTCAACCAATTAATTATATTAATCAATTATTGTTCAAAACTGGAAAAAGATTAAAAAAAAATGAGAAAAAAAAAAAAAAAATGTAGGTTAATTATCAAAAGATTTTATAAGAAAGCACGAGAAAGAAATTTAATAAAAAAGCACATGAAAGAAATTTAAATGAACTGGCTTTGCTTGGCCGTAAATTAAAAAAATTTTAATTTCGGTAAAATTTATAAAAAAAAAAATTAAGCATGAAAAGTTTATCGTTTTGCAGATTTTAAAGAAAAATTATTCTGAATTTTGAAACAAATAAAAATACATTTAAAAAGTAAAAAAAAAATTAATTTGTTGGGCGATATACTAGTTACTCATAAAATTTTGAATTTAATATGAGAACCAAGCGCATAACAGCAATTTTAATCAAACAAAAGAAAAAAAAAAGTATTAGTATATCACATTCAGGCAATAAATTATATTAATTAGTTATCATACAAAACTGAAAAAAAAAAACCCAGATTAAAACTCCCCAGCAGGTTAAGAACATCAATCTGAAGGTTATTTATAAAACTAAAGTTTAATTACCAAACGATTAAAAAAAACACATGAATGAAAGTTAATGAAAAAGCACACGAAATAAATTTAAACAAACTGACGTTGCTTGGCCACATCAAATAATTGGTTTCCTTTATTTTGATAAATTTTATAATAAGATGATATCGAAGATAAAAGCGTATCATTTGGCATATTGTAAAGAAAAAAATTATTTTGAATAACTATTTGTAAATAGAGAGAATTTTGAAGAAAACAAAAATATATTAAGTTAGTTAAGTTAAAACTATTTAATCAGCTGCACCGATATACAATTTGCTCATAAAATGTACAATTAAATGTAAGAATAAACCGTCTAACATAAATTTTAATAAATTATGAAAGGAAAGTATTAAAACATCATATTCAGGCAATAAATTATATTAATCTGTTATCGTTCAAAACTGGAAATAGAAAGCAGATTAAAAAATGAAAAAAAAAAAAAAAATTAAAACTGTACATTACTTACCGAACTATAGTTTAATTACCAAACGATTTAGAAAAAAGGAAGTGATATAAATTTAATAAAAAGCACAAGAAAGAAATTTAAATAAACTGGCGTTGCCTAGCCACTTAAAATAAAATAATTTTTATTTTGATAAATTTTGTAATAAAAATATAATGGGGAAACGTGTATCGTTTGGCAGATTGCAAAATAAAAATTGTTCGGAATAACTATTCGTAAATAGAGAGAATTTTGAACAAAAATATATTAATAAAAATATACTGGTCTATCAAATATATATACTGGTCTATAAAAATACTGGCTTATAAAAATATACTGGTCTATAAAAATTCATATATACAATTTACTGCTCTATAAAACTATACTGATTATTGACTATTATTACAAAACTGTTTACAAATAGTTATTCAAGATATTTTTCTTTCACCATTCTCCAAACGATAGACTCTTAAATATACTAATCTATATATATATATATATATATATATACTCTTTCACATAATTTTTCAATTCCTTCTATCAGCTCACACTCTCCTATATATATATCTTGTTCAAATTCTCAATCGTTAATAAAATACTTTTTATTCATCCACTCAAGTTCAAATATTTTTTATCTTGCAGTGGATGACACTGGATGTTAATATTGTTTTTCAAATATTAATTCATTCATTAAATTTAATTCATTAATTTCAGTTCTTTTAGGTTTAAGTTGCATATATCTACCAATGGAGGGCACCAGATAAACTTAAAAACATGAATGAAAATTATTTATAAAAAAGCACTTTCTGCAATACAGTAAAAAAAAAAGTAAGAATTGACTTTAAACATTTTTTTTTTTTACTTGTTATTAAATTACTTTCACGTACTTTTTTTTTAAAAGACGAAAAAAATCTGTACATTACATTCGCCAAACTGTAGGCTAATTACCAAACTATTAAAAAAAAAGCACTTGAAAGAAATTTAAACAAGCTGGCGTTGCTTGGCCACATTTTTAATTTTGATGAATTTTATAATAAAAAATGGTGTGGGGGGGGGGATATATCGTTTTTTAGATTGCAAAAGGAAAATTATTCTGAATAATTATTTATAAATAGAGAGAATTTTAAAGCAACAAGGTTATATTTAATATTTAAAAAATTAATCGGCTGGGTCGATATACAAATTGTCAATTAAATTTACAATTTGATGTAAGAATGAGCCTCTTAAAAGCAATTTTAATCAATCAAAGAAAGAAAAGGTATCAATAAATCATAATCAACCACTAAATTATAATAATCAAGTTATTGTTTAAAAATGAAAACAAAAAGTAAAAAACAGATTATAAACACCAAACTCTATTACTTACCAAACTACAGGTTTATTATCAAACGACTTTATAAAAACTCCACGAATAAAATTTAATAAAAAATCACGTGAAAGAAATTTAAATAAACGTATAAAAATAGCACGTGTAAGAAATTTAGAAAAAAATAAACCAATAAGAGATGCTGAAAATGGCCAAGGAAACGGAAAACTCAGAAAGACACGAAAAATTCAGCTACCAAAAAGAATATCTATAATTTTATGGATAAAAGATCATAATTACTATTTATTTAGGAACATATAAGGAAGGACGTTTTGAAAATATAGCAACCATTGTAACCGGGTTCTGTTTGATACACTGTTTGTAAGACGGAGATGCATTATAATTGCATATTGCTATAGGTGCAAATGTTTTTGTCACAAGCTACGGGAAATGAAAGAAATAGCATTAGACGAAGAAGCAACAGCATTAGTTTTGTATGTGCGCACTTGTGCTTGCAGCATATTTTATGTATGAATGTGCCTGGATAACTAAATTGCAACGAGTGTTGACCAGGAAAAAAAAACCAGTGACCTGAAAGAAAATTTTATTTTTCTCTGTATTAGTTTCTCAGAGAATTGCATGTTTTATGTATAGGGTTCTCCGGAACTACTTACACCATGAAAAGCGAAAACGAATTGTAAAAATGGCGAAAATTTGCCTTATTTTATTACGCTTGAAACTTCATTGGTGTAACAAACTTCGTTATCAATACCTCATATTTAGAATTTATTATTTTTTTCTGTTAAATATTCTTTATGTTGATGTTAAAAAAAAAATAAACCAGCGTATCCATCAAGTTTCTTAAGGAGATGAAAATATTAGCATATGAATTTTTTTGAATCGGGCCTGTATGGCCGAGCGGCTAGCGCTCTCTACCGCTCGGTACCACAGGTTTTGGGTTCGAGTCCCGGAGGGAATCCTGGATGTTTGTAATGGTTTTGAAGCCGTTTTAAACCGTAGGGTCCAGCCTAACATGATCGTAGAGAGTTTCGGGTGTATTGTTACACTTATCTTGTAACTTATCTTCAAGCTACACACACCTCCTGTTTAGTACTAAATGAGTAACGTCGGTGCAGCGCTTGCCTTAAGGTATCAATGACGACTGTCTATGTCAAAGTGTTTGCCAGCTGCATAAGAAAAAAAGTTTGAATCGTAACATCTTAAAATATGACTAGCGTTCTTGCGATCGGTGCCACAGGTTTCGCATTCGGATCGCGGCTGTGCCATGGATGTGGATAGAGATTCGGAAAGCACTTTAAGTCGTAGATCCCGGTATAATATGACTGCAGAACGTTGCAGAATAGAGCTGACAACCCCACATCTGAAAAAGAAAAATATCTCCTGCCTCGAAATCTGGCAGTAAGCAGATGCCTACTCCTATGGGGCCAAGGCATCTGCCTACGGTTGTGCCGGACAATAATGATGACATGTTTCCCTATATATATTTAATACTTTCCATATATATATATATATTATTAAATAATATATTAATAATTAATTTTTTATAAATTTATTAAACAATTATATAAAATTTTTTATTTAAATAAATTTAGTAAATCATGGCGAAACATCACTTATTTTAATAAGTAAAAAGATCACAAAACTAAAGCATGAAAAGCAAAGAAAAAAAAAAAAAAAATGCTTATGTGGTGAGAATTGTTTTTAATGAATGCACACTCCATATTTCTGGGAAATAAATAAATCTACAAAATGATGCTTAAGCAACATATTCATCTCTGATTAACATAATTTTCGTGTTTTTTAATCACGCTAATCGAATTGGTCGTGAGGTACACCATTTCAAAGGATTCTTGGAGAAGTTTGGCATGTTCCCTTCAATTATGCGTTAATTCAAATTCCATGGATAAATTCATTCCAGATCTCCACGGATAATGAGATTAGGTATGGCATGTTGGTTACATAAAAACGAGAACAAAGTGACGTAGAATTGTAGTTTTGAAAGATTTGTTAGAATTTTGAATTATGTAGCATTATTTTCTCACGGGAAGAGTTTGGACATTTCATTCCCAGGAGAGAGGGATGTATGCTATTTCACAAGTATATAATTACAAACCTATCACTCAAATTTGACAACAGAGAAGCAGTATTGTGGGTAGTTATATTACATGCAATTAGTGTTTTGTACTCATGAGAACAACCTGCCACTCAAATCTGATAGCAGATATTCGCTATCATGTATAATGAGACTCATAAAATTAGCAAATGTCTGTGTGATCTTTATAGGTCGAAATAAATATAGATTGAATATGAAATATAACATGAGTTTTTCCATCGTGATTGGTGATAAATCACGAGCTGAGAAATATCTACTCCAATGAGAAGTGAGGGAAGACGATCTCCCCATCTTGACGGATGTTTTTCAAGCGAAGTTTTTGGAGAAGAAAGGAGAGAGTTCTGCAACAAGTCGATTTTCTCTAAAAAGTGACTGAATAGACCGAGTTTGATTTCATAGTGATCCCCTAGTAGTTTTGTGAATCATGCAGTGTGATAATTATAGATATAGCAGGCAATTAGAATTGACGTAGACTCGGGAACTCTGAAAACTTTCGACATTGGAGTGAATGGCACTTGTCATTTAATTGTGCACTTGTGATAAGATTTACATTTTTAATTTTCATTTCTTTTGATAATAAACCAGAAATATATATATATATATATATAGTGTTTGTAAATAAAAATTAAAATGCCCCATGAGTTGAAGTTAAAATTCTGAAAAACGAGCAAGAATTAATGTATCACATTAAACATTTTTCAGTTAAGATAACAATAAATAAATAAATGAAAAATAATTATTTTATAAAATTAAAATGAAATATTTATGCTTTTAATTTTTTAAAGAGTATTTCAGTTATGTAAGTTCTTTTCTTTGAAAGTTAATTATCTGAAATGTTTATTTTTTACTTTTAAAAATATTTTTCTTTATTTATGCAACCTTTTTTCTTTTTTTTGCATTCTTTACTTTTTATGAATCTCCTCTTTCTTTACAGTGCCATAAATGGACTTTTAAAACAGAATGCTTAGTTTAATGTTTACTAATTTAAGCTGAGTTCATTATACAGCATAATTTATCTTGTTCTACTTATAAAGTTAATTACGTGCCTACTAACTTAAGTGCCTAACGTTTTTCACTTTAGTATCGTATTTTTGGTAGATGCATTTTTTTTTGAATGGCGAGATTATGAATCTTTTTATGAGTAAAACAATGTTTGATTATTTGTTTTGTTTAAAAACATTTAAGCCCGGTTCGTGGCTAAATGGCAACGCCCGCTACTGGTGGACATTAGGGATGAGGTTTAATGCGCTGGGGCTTTGTTGTAGACACTGTTTCGAAAAACGAGGAGACTCGATGGCGTTTGCGAGGTTCAGCATCTTGCCTCATGAGTCGGATTACCTGGTGGGAGTTTCCTGGTTTATGCTATACGCAAATGATAGTTCCCTCTAAAAGTACTCCCGAAAGGCATTGCCCCCTTTTTCAGCGGTTACCTAGTTCAGAATTTTACCTACGGGTGCTCCATCACAACAGAAGCTGCTCCCTCTTTCCCTCCTTCCACACGGGTTCTTTGACTTGGTCAGCCCCCTAAAAACCTTTAAAATTAGATCATAGAATATAACGAAATAAAATTCAATATGAAATGTTGAACAATAAAGAATTTAATAAATACTGCAAAAAAAATTGTTACTTCACACAATTTTTTTTTAATCGATAGTAATTAACAATTCGTTATAAAGGCTAAATACAAAAAAAAAAAAAACTTAATATATATATATATATATATATATAGATAGATATTTATATATATATATATATATAGAGAGAGAGAGAGATTTATATATATATATATATATATAGATTTAAAATTTTTATGATTTAAATTTTTATTTATTATTTTTATTTTTCAATAAAAACAAAACTTTTTTTTTGCTTTTTTAAATCATTCTATTATTTAAAACGTGTAGTGGGTAGATTGGGCAACAGATTGTAATTGGGTGTAGTTGGATGGTGATAAATGAGGCACATGTTGGAGATTCACAACTTTATTTACACAAGCACAAACACCACACATATACGATTAGAGATATACAATATTTTATATATTTAAAGACAGGTAATTGTAGATTCTTGGAAGGATTCCACTTCAATTCGAAAACCCGATACTCAGTTACGTGCAAGATGCTCGAAATGTACTTTAACTTCGGGTGAGAGTCTGCAAGCCAGCTAATGGGGCCTAAGGGGTATGCTGAGTGTATTTTCTCTTGAGATAGGAGACTATAAACTAAATGTTTTTCAACAGAAGTGCGTGGTTGCGCTGTACTTCCTCTCGGGTGAGTTTCGAGGCCTTTTTCTGAACAAAACCATTTCTCCTAAACGCTAAAGGGAAGAGCTCTTGTCAGTGTGTAGGAGGAAGCAGGATACAAGCGTAGTTTATCCTTATATATAAAATAAATTTTTTATAGGAAAAAGGACAAAAAGAATACCACATTCTCAGATACGCGCAGGATTCCGGAAATATACTTCCTCATTGGGTGAGAGTCTGTAAGCCAACTAATATGTAGGGTTGAGTTAAGTACTATAAGCTAAGCGTATCTGTAGGCCGATTAATATGTAGGTTTGCGCTAAATATAATTTCAGTCGGGATGAGAAACTATAAACTATAAACATTAATCAGCTGAAGCGCTGTACTTCCTCTCGGATGAGGGTTTCGAGGTCTACCGACCATTTCTTCTGAACGCCAAATTGGGCACTCTTACCAATGTGTAGGAGGAAGCACGGTTACAAGCATAGTTTATCCTTATATATAAAATATATCTTAAAAGAAAAATGGTAAAAAAATTTTTTTGTATCTTACATGATAAAATTATGCAACCATTTCATCATGCATCATACATTTCATCACCACTCGAATGCATAGAAGTTGAAGATACGAGTTGATACGTATCAGTAATTCATTTGAATTTTAAATTACTCTTTAAGTTTATGATTAGTTTGTGCATGTTACATAGCACAACAATATATATAAGTCGATTCTGAATCAACTGATAAAGAAGTTCATCGACCGGAATAATGCCATGAGTAAAGTTCTGGTCGTAAAAATAGTTTATGATGCCATAATATTTAAACCTTGTTTACTGCTGGAAAACTCTGAAATAAGCAACTATGAGGTTTAGTTAAAAGTTTCGTTTAAGATAAGAAAAAGAAAAAAATGAATTCGTTAAAATGAAAAAAAAAAGAAAAAAAAAAAAGATTCTTCAACATATGTATTCCAATTTTCAGATTGGAAAGATTTGGATAGAATGGCCAATTTCACATTGTATTTCAACATGGCCAATTTAACCGTGCTAAAATATAATGTGAAATTACACTTTGAAGCATTTTTTAAAGATAGAGATTCTCCGCAGGGTATTAAAAGGACTAACAAGTCTATGTTATAAAGAATATTATATGTTATAAAATTTTTATTATGTTGTTATTAATGTTATTATTACATTATTAAAAATGTTAACATTAGTTAACTAATGTTATTAAAAAGAATGTGAAAACAAATATATAATAATTTTTAAAAAATAAGGTATGGAGTTATAATATTTATTCTGACAAAAAAAATTGATAGCTGTTTACTGTCTAGAAATTCATTACTTTGTAGCTGATTCGATATTTCGATTATTTTCTTCAATGATTTAAAAGTCTAATTTCATAAAAAACAAGTAAAAAAAAGCTATTACCCAATTTTAAAATTTTGTTAAGTAAAATGAATTTATGTTAACATAAATTCATTTTACTTAACAAAATTTTAAAATTGGGTAATAGCTTTTTTTATGATATTATGCACCATATAAATAGAAAGAAGTATGAAATGAAGTTTGTGATGAGTAGAATTCTAAATAAAAAAGTGAAAAATATCTTTAATAAATATATTTTACAAATGAAAACACAATTTCGTACTTTATTTGACACATTAAAGAAATTTGCATCCACGCAAAAGAGATATAATTCTTGGTTGTCAGAAACTATACATGTTGTTATTGTTATGTCTAATCCTCAGTGTCCTGCAGGGACGGGCATATCCCTGAGCAATCTACTCATGGAAGAAGAAAAAGGCAAGTTTCTGTTGTGTTGAAACACCCGTAGGTAGAAGTTTCACAGGGATACGGGAGGACTTTTTATTGATGTATGAGCATATTAACACGGGTATGGGAGGAAACCCGTAAGACGGGTATTACGGGTATGGGAGAAAACTCGTAAAAACTCCCACCAGGTTGTCGAACTCATGAGACAAGATGCTATACATCACAAAGACATCAATTCGCCTCGTATTTTGAAACAGTGTTTACAACGAACGCCTGCGAATTGAACCCTCAACCTTAATGCTCACCAACAGCACACGTTGCAACTGAACCATGCGTCGTGCGAGACTATAAAATTAATGGGAGTACAATTAGTACTTTTTTAGTTTGGGATTAAAAAGTTATGTGTCAATAACATAACATTTCCTGCTCGTTTTACTTTGTCATCGGAGAACTTTTTGTACGAATATTTATACTTTTTTACAAATATAAGATAGTTCTAATTTAGGAGGTTCACTCCTCACAGAAACTTTCAAAGAATCATTTGTGTCTCCCTTATATAGCCTAACATAAAATATTTTTCTTATGGTGAAATTTGTTAACAATTTCAACAATAGTAACAATTACTATAAATCTGCAATACTAGATTTGAAAAAGATGTTATGTCAAATAATACTTAACTAAAAAATATCGAAAAGTAAATACTTTTGAAAACATTCTTAAAAAATAAATTTTGAAAAATGATATCTTTATGAGACAAAAAAAAAAAAAATGTATTTTGTTTTGTAAGAGTTATTGCAACAACTAAAACACAAATCTAAACTATTTTTGGACACAAAGTTACATGTGTTACAAAAAGTCAAGTACTTTAAATCGTAACAAAAAATTGCCACAACAAAGCTTACGAGGGTGAAAATGATCGTCATCTGGACACCACTTATCATCAGAAAAAGGATTCGCCATCTGCAACCAGATTGCTTATGGCAATAAAACCGTGGTTTTCTCACGCCATTAACAAAAAAACGAATTTTCCGGATAACTGAGACCACAAAAAATTTTGAAAAATAAAAAATGTTCAGCAGAAATCAATAATCAAGACAGAAATCAAACTGTACTTTTGCTTGAAATTTTAAGTTAGGGAGTCAAAAAAAGAGTTGCCCAAATAACCCGAGGACATGTACAAGTTCTATAAAATTTGAATAAAGAATTTAAAAAAAAAAAAAGAAGTTCTGCTTTTTTTAAAGAATATCAAAACAGAACTTCTTTTCAAAATACACACAAACTAGAGGAATAGAATTTTTAAGAGCTAAAATAGAGATAATAACTGGGATAAGTATGGATCGTTAAAAAGTGAGGGCCTAAAGATATATATATGTATTTGGAAGATCAGAAATTTTTTTGATTTTCTTTCGAATATTTTGTATTAGTGGAATTTTGCCTGTTTTGTGTTGTCTTTATAATTTAATTTTTCAACTATTTCACGCAAGAAGAAATTTTCTTTAGTTTTTAAAGAAATTATCGTGATTTTTATTATAAACAAACACGGAAATTTGTGGTATTCTTAGAATTTATTTAATGCATAAATTGAAAGCTTTAGAAAATCCGCATTTGTTTATAGGATTGCAAATAATTGTACAAAATGTAGACAGAGATTTTAAACTGAATTCATATTTGTTATCTAAATGTAGAAAATTTTGTATATCTTTAAAAAAAAAACGAAGTGTTTAATATTTTTGTTTATGTGAGAAACCATATTGAAATATTTAAAAACAAATACATTATAGATACATTTTTAGAAAAATAAAATTAAGGATGAAATTTTAAATTTAATTTGCTTTTGAATTTAAACAAAATGAAATTTATGTATTTTTAAACATAATTTGTTTTTACTAACACTAAACACTGGCTTTTTATACTTTACACTGGATTATATATGCGCGTTTTTATATACATATTGTAACATACAGAAAAAACTAGAATTAAAAGATGCCATGTCAAAAGATTCCACTTATAAGGAAAACATTGTTACAATTAAAAAATTGCGAATTGACAAATTTTTAACATAAAAAATTCATTTTTTTTGTAAAAGTCATTGTAGCATATATAATATATATTTACTATACATATTGTAACACACATAATGTGTTTGGAGATTTTTGTCTTCGAATATTTATACATTTTTCTCTCACAAACATAAAAACAGATTTCATTTATGAGGTTCACATCACAAAAATTTCTAAAGAATAATTTATGTCTCTCTATACAGTACAACTTAAAAATATTCATTAAGGTGTATTTTTATGCAACAAATGTAAAAAAATAGTGACAAATATTACAAATTTATATTACTAGAGTTGACAGACGCCATGTTAAAAGATACTTATAAGGAAAATATTGTTAAAATTAAAAATTTGAAAACTGATATCGTTTCATAAGGATTACTTATATTATTTATATTGTAACACACAACTAAAACATAAATTTCAACTATTTTTCTATACAAAACTACATGTGATACAAGTAGTAAAACACTTTTTAAATCGTATAAAAAAATTGCCACATCAAAGCTTACGAAGGCGAACATGATCGTCATCTTGGACACCACTTATCATCAGAAAAGGATTCGCCATCTGCGACCGAATTGCTTATGGCAATAAAACTGCAGTTTTCTTTACACCATTAACAGAAAACGAATTTTCCGATAAAGGGAACCAAAAAAACTTTTGAAAATAAAAGTAAAAAATGTTCAGCAGAAATCAATAATCACGACAGAAATCAAACTTGTAGTTCTGCTTAAAATTTTAAGATAGAAGAGTCAAATGCGTTGCCCAAATAATCCGGAGGACATGTACAAGTTCTATAAAATTTGAATAAAAAGAATTTAAAAAAGAAGTTCTGATTTTTAGAGAATATAAATAGAGAACTTCTTTTCAAAAGACACAAAAACTAGAGGAAAAGAATTTTAAGAACCAAAATAGGAGAGAGAATAACTAGGACAAGTGTAGGTCGTTAAAAAGCGAGAGCCTAAAGATATATGTGTTTGGAAGATCCAGAAATTTTTTCTAATGATTTTCGAATGTTTGTATTCATGGAATTTTGCCTGTTTCATGAAATGCATAAAGAATGAAAATTTTCTTCTTTTTGTAATTTAAATTTTTTTATTTCATGCAAGAAGAAATTTTCTTTTGCTTTTATAAAGAAATTCAATCGTTATGTTTTTTTTTTTTTATAAGCAAACACGGAATTTGTGGTATTTTAAAATTTGTTTAATGCATGGATTGAAAGCTTTAGGAAAATCCGCATTTGTTTATAGGATTACAAATAATTGTACAAAATGCAGACACAGATTTTATACTGAATTTATATTTGCTATTCAATTGTAGAAATTTTGTACAACTTTAAGAAAAACTAAAATATTTTATATTTTACTAATGCTAAAAACCGTATTTAAATAGTTAAATACAAAAATACACTCTAGTTTAAGTTTCAGAAAAAATATAATTAAGCATGAAATTTTAAATTTAATTTGCATTCTGATTATAAAAAGAATTAAATTTGTGAATTTTTTTCAACATAAAATTATCTAAGCGTTAAACACTGGCTTTTATACTTTACTACGGATATAGGGAAATTATAGTAGATTTATCATCGAGAGAGAGATGATAAATCTATAATAATTTGATTCTACTATAATTTCTCTACTATTCCTTTAATTACTCCGGGCCTGATGGCCGAGTGGCTAGCGCTCTGGCGCTCGGTACCACAGGTATCAGGTTCAAACCCCGGCCTTGCCATGGGTGTTTTTAGTGGTTCGGCCCTTTAAACCGTAGGTTTCGGTCCTAATAGGATCGTAGAGAGTTGCGGGCCATTGTTACTCCGTGTCTGTGGCTTATCTTCAAGTTACACGCACCCCTGGGTAGTGCAAAGTGAGTAACGTTCGTGCAGTCCTTATGGCATAAAAGATCACGGTCTATTTGCCAGCTGGATTAGAAAAATTTTTTATTATTTACATTTAATTATTTTGAATCTGCTCCACAAATTTGGGAATATTGCTTTACAATTTCTCTACAAAAAATTGGGATATTTGATCTTCATTCCATAGGCAAATTTAGGATAATTTTTTACATTTGCTGCAGAAATGTGGGATAATTTCTCCACATTTGCCCAATAAAAGCAGGGAAATATGGGGTATTTGCTCCACAATTTCTCCAGAACTGTGGGATAATTGCAAATATAACAAAATTATCGGTTCAAATTCTTGTAATTTGTTTAAGAAAAATCCCATTCAATTGAAATAATATTGTGTTTAATATTTTCTAGAGCTATTCATAGTTAAATTTCAGGGACATATTCAAAAGACGTGGAAATCTGTCATATTACGCATCGAATTGACTCGCTTTTCACAGCAGTGATTCTAAGTGTTCTAGTGTTATCCAAGAGAACAGAAATCGAAATTTGTTCTCTTGGATAATAACTGCACCCATTTCTATAGGTGCTACGAATGAGGAATGTAAGAAATTAATTGTAGTGAATATATTTATTCCATGTAAGAATACTGTACTTCTAAAGATATTCTTTTAAAAATATGTAATTATATTCAATGCAATTATACAATTCTATATGATAAAAATTATATAAATTTAATATATTAGATACGTCATTATATTAATCCCAATCTTTCCTAATGTAAAGTTCATGAAAAAACTTTAACACAAAGAATTTACTGATGTGATACAAAACCAATTCGAAATCTAACACTAAACTTTATTTAACAGCATTTAATAAATTGAATTTAACCTCATCAGCATATTCTTTCTAACGTGACTTAATTGGTAATATATATAATATTACAATTTTTTGAAAAAAAAAAATTACACCATTTTTTTTCCAAATGGATTAAAAAGTTTTTGTTGTTTATAAAATATCATCTGCACTATTATCGATCAACTGTATCAATTTTCTACAGGCAGTACAAAAGCCTAGTATATAATATACAGTATACAGTGTTTCGTATTTTAAACTCAAAATTAAATATGAATTTAAATTTATAAATTACCACTGACACATATTTCGACACACCTTTATATCAAACGTTTGACAAATTTTCCATAAAAAATGAAAGCAGTTTAACCCATCCATGTATTAAACATAATAGAAATATTTAGCCTGAATAATAGTCTAGCTTATCTAACACAAAAGAAATTCAACGAACAATTTAGAAATCTTCCCGCCAGCTATTTCATTTCATCAACAAAGGAAAGAGTTTCTTATCTGTTTGTACAAAATTCTAAATAATTTGATTATGAATTTATTCATTACAATATATTCTATTAAAAATGATGTTTCAAATATGACGAAGTTTAAAATTATGATAAATATGTAAGTAGATAGTATAGAGAAATATACAAGCATGTAGATATCTTATATAGATAAATATATATGTATTTAATAAAGTAAAGTTACATAATTTTATTTTGTTGAATTATGTAATTTTATATTGTAGAATTATATAATTATATTTAATTGGATTACATAATTTTTAACTTTTAAAACTACATTATTATTCCATGGAATAGATAAATTCATTGCAATTTATTTCTTACATACTTCCATTGCAGCACCTATAGAAAGTGGGTGCTAGCGATTATCAGAGAACAGAATTTCAATTAATGCATGCGGTGAATACTGGAATTACAGCTGTGAAAAGCAAGTCGATTCTATGCATAATATGACAGATTTCCATGTCATTCTTGAATATAAAACTCAAACGTGGCGATGAATATTTCTATTCATCATCATTATCAGTGACGCAAATAGCCCCATTCTGGCCCAAGGTCATCTGCTTACTGGCAGATTTCTAGACAAGGAGATGTTTTGGTTTTACTGGGTAGGGTTGTCAGTCCAACGCCCAACGCTCTACAGTCATATTAGACCGAGACCTACTGCGTAAAGTGGATTCCGACCACAACAAACATTCATGGTACCACCAGTACTGAACCGAAACCTGTGGCATCGAGAGCCAGAGCGCTAGTTATTTGGCTATCAGGCCCCTTGAAAAATATTAAGCAATATTATTTGAATTAAAGGAAGAATTTTCTTAAATAATTGGAAGAGTTTGAACATATAATTTTGTAATATTTACCACACGAAGGTAGAACTGATATTCTATATTTCTGGAGAAAATGTTGTGTAATTATCCCACATTTGTGCAGCAAATGTAGAGCAATTATCCACGTTTGTGCAGAGATGCAGAGAAATAATCCCACATTTATGGAGCATGTGTAGCAATTATAATTCATTTGTGCTGAAAATGGGGATATATTATCCCATATTTGTGGAGTAAATGCAGAGAAATTATCCCACAATTCTGAAGAAAATATGGAGAAATTATCCTATATTTGTGCAGCACATTTAGAGCAATTCTTCCAGAGCTGTGCAACAAATGTGGAGTAATTATCTTGCATTTATTCAGCATATGTGAACTAATTATCCCACAATTGTGAATCAAATGCAGAGAAATATACTACATTTCTAGAGAAATGTGGAGCAATTTTCCCACATTTTCTGGAGAAAATGGGGAGAAAGTATCTCACATTGTGGAGTAAATGTTGAGAAATTATCCGAAACTTCTGGGGAAAATGTGGAGCAATTATCCTACATTTTTGTGCACCAAATATGGAGAGATTGAAACTGATGTTTCGAAGAATACTGACTGATATTTAATGCAGTACTTGTTAAAAATTCTATGCCACAGTGTAGTAAATGTGGAGCAATTATCCCCAATTGTGGATCAAAGGCAGTGAAATTATCCCACCTTCTGGGAAAAATGTTGAGCAATTATCCTACATTTTGCAGCTGATGTGGAACAATTTTCCTGCAATTGTGCAGCAAATGTTTAGAGATTAAAACTGATGTTTCAAAAAATACTGATTGATATTTAGGATAATAAAATAACTACGCCATCAATATAACTCACTTTTTATTTGTTCTAGAAAGTAAACAAATTAATTCAGTTATAAAAAAAATTCAACATCATTTGAAGCAAGATAAAAACAAATTGTTCGATGATTTCATCAATTTTCTGTCTTAAAAACTTATTAGAAATTTTAGAATGTTGACTTAAAAAGAAATTTTTTTAGTATTTGCCGTCGTTTCAGAAGACAAAAATTATGTTTTAAGAAACATTTACGCAAATAAAAGTTTTTCGATTGCTTATACGTTTAAAAGTTTCTTAAAAGCTTTTTCTTTCAAAATAATTGGATCTTATTATTGTAAAGTTTTTTACTTACAATCTGTCGTTTTAGTCTCAAATTTTCTGCATCGGACGTTTACTTACACGAGTTTCTTAAAACAATGATCTATTTATTTATTAAAATAGTAACATTAAATATTGCTTCGGGCATAAAAATATGTAATTACTATAGAAAAATTTATGAAATTGTAAAGAAAAACTTTAATTTCTTTAACATGGCTTTCTTAAATATTCAGAAAACAAAAAATCAATAATAATAAAAAAAAAAAAAACAATTTCTTTCAAAATAAGAAATGTAAAGCAAGTTTTTTAAAATTAATTAAAAATAAGTCACACAACTATTTAAATTTTTCAGATTTCCAGTCATATAATTAAGATAAATTAAAGTTTTCTATAGAATTAAAGAAAAATAAATGGAATTTTATTTTTTGTGTAACAAAAAGAAATTCTTCGAAGCTTTCCCTTCAAACAAACAAAAAAAAAAAAAAAAAACCGGGCCAAATTGAAAAAATTGTTTTTCAACTAGTATATGGCGTTGTAATGGTGAAACTCATGCATTGATCCTATTTTTTTTATAAACATTTCATACAGAATAAAAATGCTCGACTTCACCTAGATCCGAGTATTTATTTCATTGTCTATCGGCATGTCCTATTTATATCTTTTTTAATTTAATTTCTTTTAAATTAAGACAAACAAAAATTTAAATTTGTCCGATTTCAATTCATTTATAAAGAAAAAAATAAAGTTTTGCATAGAATTAAAGAAAAATAAATGGACAATTTTCTTCAAAATTTAATTCCATGGAATTATTCAAAACAAAAAATCCTTCTAAAACTTTTATTTAAAAAAAAATACACTCGAGTTGCAAAAAAAAAAAAAACCAGTAATGTAAAAAAAAAAAAAAAAAAAAAATTAAGTCAATTCCTACTTTTTTTCACTCTATTGCAGAAAGTCCTTTATAAATAATTTTTATTCATTTTTAAAGTTTATCTTGCGCCATCTATTGGTAGACACATGCAACTAAAATCTAAAAAAAAAAAAACTAAAATTAATTAATTAAATTTAATGAATGAATTAATATTTGAAAAAACGGTATTGGCATCAAGTGTCATCCACTACAAGTTCAAAAAAATGTATTTGAACTTGAGTGGGGAATAAAAAGTATTTTATTACATTGAACAAGAAAAATGTAAAAATTTAACAAGATATATATAGGGAGAGTGTGAGCTAATAGAAGGAATTGAAAAAATTTTTTTGGATGAGCGACTGTATGATATTGTAATGTTGAAGCTCATACATAGATCCTATTTTTATATAAACGATTCATGCACAATAAAAATGATTGTCCTCACTTATACTCGAAATTTTTTTATTATATAACGGTATGTTCTATTTATATATACCATGAACAATCTTTCATTTGCAATGTTGTAGAAATTTTACCAAAATTTTTATGCACTTCCTACGACATTTAAACCATATGAAATTGTTTAACATTGTTTTATACCATTATTGTTATTATACAATAATAATAATAAAAATATTGTTATTATTACACATTATACTATTGTTATTGTTTTAACCCTTATTAAGAGACATTAATATGAATTAATTAGACTTGGACTTTAATGTATCAGTCGAGGACATTAACCCATATTAAATTGTTTAACCCATAAAAAAAATAAGTATTTTATAAAAAGTCATATTTTTTGTTTATTTATTTCTCTTTCTTCATAACAACATTTTTTCTTCGATTTTCAAATTCGTTACCATGACAACAAAATTAATTGAAGAAAAGTCTCTATGTAATTTTTAAAAACATTTTTTGTCATTCAAGCATAATGAAATCACATTCTATGTTAATACTGGAAGCATTTCATTTGCTTTTCAAATATATAATCCCCTGTATTTACGTAGATAAACAATCTCTATTTGTAATTTAATCTTATATTACGTTGCATTGGCCCTTTTTAACGATTTTCTTACCTTTGTTAAACAGTAATTTCTAAACAATTTAGCCAAATCAACCGAAAATATATTTGGAAACACACAATGATTAATTGAAAATCTTAGAAATTCAATGAGCTATCACAACAGCTTAAATGCCCAACAAACCTGCTGGCCATAACACCAATCTTGCAATTTAAAGAAAGCCAGGGTTGTCATGGAACGCCCGTTTGGAGAATTATAAAGGGAGAACTAATGAGCAAAATCTTTGAGAGAGCGTTTTAATTTACATACTAATTGAGTTAATTAACTGAAGAAATGGAAGAATTTCAGGCTTTTAGAGAAGTATAACGAAAAGTAAATAATTAATTGTCTTACTTAATTATAGTGTCCTTTTCAGTTTTTTTTGATGCTCGGCCATTTTGTAAACAACATTCTTGTTTAGTTACTTTAATTGTAATTATTATTTTTAAATTAGGGTTTTCTTAATGCTCGCATCATGTTAAATTTCAATAATTGTAATCATTGAATATGTTTTTAATTAATCTTTATTTTATTTATTATTTTTATTTTATTTATTATTTTTATTTTATTCCAAATTACGTATATATATATATATATCATATTGTAGTGTGTAGGTTGGGCAACCAGATTGTAACTGTGTATGTTGGGTTGAGATACTTGAGGCGCAGGTTGATAATTCACAGCTTTATTTAACAATGCCCAAACACAAGACATACAATTAGAGGCACACAATATTTAACACATTTCAAGATATATAATTATGGATTCGTGAAAGGATTCCACTTATAAGTCAAACTTTCCGATACTCATCTACGGGTGCGTGAAATATACTTCCTCTCCGGGCGAGAGCCTATAGGCAACTAATATGCTGGGTTGCGTTAAATATATTTTCTCTCGGGACGACAGACTGTAAGATAAACGTTTCTCAACAGAAGCTTGTGGTTGCGCTGCAACTTCTTCTCTGGCGAGAGTCTAGATACTAATTATTTCTCCTGATCTCCAAATTGGGCCGCTCTTCCTTGCATGTAGGTTTGGTAGCTCTACGGACATTTTGCGCACACTTTAGGGCTTTATCATATCGTGACCTACAGTTTAACGTTGATTCCGAACCACTAACAAACATCTATGCCACTGCCAGGATTCGATCTTGAAGCCTTTGGTACCTAAGGCCAGAGCGCTAGACAATTGGGTCATCAGGCACTTCTCCGGGTGAGAATCTGTAGGCCAACTAATATGCAGGGTTACGTTAAATATATTTCGACTCAGGATGGGAGATTATCACCTAAACTTTCTTTTTTTCAACAGAAGCTCGCAGTTGAACTGTACTTCCTCGGGTGAGAGTCTCCAGGCTAATTACCCACTGCACATTCCTGTTAACTGCTCCTAAACGCCAAAGGGGGGAGGGGGTGGCTCTTGCCAATACGTAGGAAATAGCACTGTTACAATATATAAAAAGCGGATAATAAAATTTAAAAGTTTTTATTTGGCAAATATTGACTATGCAATTTGTTCTCTCAGTAAAAAGTAGGTTTTTTTTTTTCATTTCAATAAAAAAAAAGAAACAGAAATTCAAACGAAATTTTTTTTTACTGATATAAATGCTTTATATCAATAAATTACTTATTAGATCATGAAATATTTGTTCTAATATAGTATATATTATTATATATATATATATATATATATATATATATATATAGAACAGAAGTTTATAACAGAAATTAAACGAAATTCTTTTACTGATATAAATGCTTAATATCAATAAATTACTTATTAGATCATGAAATATTTGTCTCAGAAATATATATATTTCTGTGACAAATATTTCATGAAAAAAAAACTACTTTTTTTTGAAAAAAAATTTTTTTTTTTTACTGAGAGAACAAATTGCATCATCAGTATTTGCCGAATAAAAACTCTTTAAAATTTGATCATCCGCTTCTTTAAGAAAATACACATTACTTTGATATATCGACCCTAGTTCTATAAAGAAGAAATTTCGTGGCACATTCAGCAGGAACGGGGCATTGAATGGCATCATCTGTTAAAACACACACGAAAATAGCTAGTGTAAACATGGCATGAATGAGATTTGTTTGCGCTGTTAGTCTGCAATCATTCAACATAATGGAACCTTATTGTTTCCATTATTTTCAAAGAATATTCTCCATTGATTTAAACACTTTACTAGTAACTTTAATCACCAGGACAATTCCTTTTGTCAAGCTATAACATATGCGTTTAATTTAATATTTATAAATGAAACTTTAAATGTGTAAAAGGCATTTAAAATACCCTACAATTAGAGAGGGAAAAAGCTGTTATATTAAATTACTGGTAGTTGTTTTAATAAAATTGCAGAAATCTATAAAATGAAAATTCAATTAATTTTTTTTTAAATCTATATATATTGAAGTTCTTGACAATATTTTAAAATTCTTTTAAAAATGTAAAAAAATGAATATAAAATAAAATAAATTAAGGGTATATTAAGAAACTTATATATAAAATATTTTAATATTTGGTTAAATGGAAATAATATAGAATGTGTGAGACTCTGCTTCTAAAGATTACTCTGACTCTATTCTAAAGGACTCTGCGAGAATGGCAAAAATGTAGCAAATTCAACGTTCCCAGTGTGTTTTACTGTAGGCCTTACTAAACTGCTTCCCTGTGTGCCACAGCAGTTTTAAACAATACCTCAAAGGGTTTAAAATTTGAGGATTTCACATTTTCCGCCCTTCAATTGCTAAGCCAAATGGAAAGATTTTCTTGCCTACAGATTTAGAGTTCCCATCTTTTATTATAGAAACCAGAGATTTTGGTGCTTAGTTAAACCAAACGCGTTATCCAACGGGCATTTATGGAACTTTAGAAAATCAAATGTTACAATTATTTTTACTTATCAAAGTCATAAATTATAACACTTGTAATTGAGAATTTAAAAAGTTTATCAAAGAATTAATTTATTAATTTCTTAACTACAAATTTAAAATTTATATAATAAAATTTTAGCACACTCTTTTATAAAAATATCATGCAAAAATTCATGTTGTTTGTTGTTTTTTTATTCCACTTGGTCAACAGCAACACAAGCGCATGAATCCGTGTGTCTCGTTTTAGAAGGCTGTCCTTCTGTTGTGATGAAACACCCATAAACAGAAGTCTGACTTAGCTCCGAGTCGCTGGGTAGTGTCTTCAGAAACGACTTTTAGGGAGAACTACCCACCATTTGTCTATCGTATGGAAGAAAACCCGGAAAATTCCAAGCAGGTAGTCCGACTACCGAGGTAAGATGCTGAACCTCCCAAACGTCATAGAATCTCTTCATTTTATTTAAACAGTGTCTATAATAAAGCCACTAGCGGAATAAACCTCAGCCCTAATGCTCATCAGCGGAGCACATTGCCCCTGAGCCCGAGTCGGGCATGCAATATTCATAAGTACCAATATATACAACATTCATAAGTAGTAATATATACAACATTCATAAATACCATTATGTTAATGCATAAAGGCGGAAAAAAAGTAACATTTTTAAGATTTGAAAGTCATTTACCATCATATAAGTAAATGAGTCAAGTTTGCAATAAAACTGAAATCATTTCTTAAATTACTCATTAAATTTACCAAGAACTTCATTAAAAATGCCCATTTTTTTTTCTTTTTACTCCAGTTAAAACAAAGAGCATAACTCTGCCTCCATCAGATTCTTTACTAAATGGACTCGTCCACCCATTTATAGTTTACATAAAGTTAATGATCTGCCCCATCAAGTCAAAGAATCCTGAAATGAATCGCAGGATTGCTGGGCAGACGGAACAGCATAAAGCTGGGCATGTTACAAAGCAGTTTTAATGCCTTCATTCGAAGAGTTATCTCCGCTTGTAATTCACAGCAGTGTGGCGAAATGACCAGCGCTCGCTGTTTGCAGATGAACAAATGAAACTCATTTTCCAACTGCAATGTTTATTAAGATCTTTCTACGGGCCGTTATTTAAAATATGGTAATTTATATTTATAAAGCTGGAACTGCAATAAATATATATACAAACTCGAGTAATAAAGATATATCCTTAATTACAAATTTAAAACTTTATTTTAATAAATGTTTACTCTCTTTTGGATAAAAGTTTATTACAAAATTCATGTAGATTGCTGTTGTGGTTTCTTATCCCATTTGGTAGACAGCGACATCTGGACAAAGTACATGAACAGTGAGTTCTTGTGGAAGGATGGTAGGGATGAGGCAGCTTCTGTTGTGATGGAGCACCCATAGGAAGCAGTCGGACATGGATCAGGCGCTGAAGAAGGAGGAGAGTGTCCCGTGAAGACCTTTATGGGAAACTTCCCCATTATGTATCATAAAAGAAAACTAGGAAACTCCCAGTAGGTAGTCCGACTACGAGGCATTATGATGAACCTCACAAACGTCATTGAACAGTGTCTACAACAATGCCTCCAGCTGAATGAACCTCAATCCTAATGCTCACCAGTAGAGCAATTTGCCACTAAGCAAAGATGGGGCATGCAACATTTATGAGTACCTATACATACAACATACATAAGTGCCATACAATATTCGTAAGTACTAATGTATACAACATTCATAAGTATAAATACATACAACATTCATGGGTACCAATATATACAACATTCCTAAGTGCTAACACATAAAACATTCATAAGTACCAATACATACAACATTAATAAGTACAAATACATACAATATTCATAAGTATCATTATGTTAATGCATAAATGCGGATAAAAAACATTTTTTTAAGATTTGTAAGTTATTACCAACAGATGAAGTAAATGATACGAGTTTACTACTAAAACTGGAACCATTTCTTAAATTACTCATTAAATTTATCAAGAACTTCATTAAAAATGCTCATTTTTCCTCTGTTATTCCATTTAAAACAAAAAGAGCATAATTCGGCCTCCGCATGATTCTCTAATAAATGGACTCGCCCACCCATTTATAGTTCACATAAAATTAACGATCTGCTCCATCAAGTCGTTAAGAATCTGAAAGGAATCTCCAGAATTGCTGGGCAGAGGGGACAGTAAGGCTGAGCATTTTCTGGGCATGCTACAAGAAGCAGTTTTAATGCCCCATTTGAAAAGTTACCTCCGCTTGTAATTAACAGCACTGTGGCGAAATGCACCAATGACACTCTCGCTAGCTACAATGAATAAATTATAACCTTTGTAACATAGAAACGCCATTTAAAAAAAAAGTTAGCAAGTTATGTATTTTTATGTTTAAAGATGGAAGAATAATTATTAATAGTTATATGTTATGTCACTGCAAAATAGTTGAGGATTAAATTAAAAAGTTTACTTCCACATATCATTTTTTATAATATTTTTCATTTTTTTTATCTATATATTTATCTAATATATATACATAGGGGGTATTTACTTTGTAGAAATTTAAATCATCAATATTTTTGAAAATAATCT
>BPLR01004879.1:0-44909 GCA_021605095.1 Caerostris extrusa | reverse complement strand
GCATGCATTGCTACCCTTAAAAATTGTAATGAGATATTTGGGATGTTTGGAATGATTTGTAAGAAGATGATGACGAGCGATTGGTTTAATTCAACCAATTTTCTATAACCATCTCACCTGAAAGATATTTCCTTCAAAGAAAACCGTTCCGAGTTTTATTTTTTCTCTCAAACATCTCAACTCAGACATAGTACTGTATACTTTATTACACTTAACATTTTATTATAATACAGTACAAAAAAAAAAAGTGATTTCATGTATTTATATTTTAACATTTAAATAAATTGTTTATTACAATCACAACGTTTTTTACTTTTATTAAAATAATATTAAAGATATTATTATTTTTTATTAACATAATACGTTAATTCAATATATTTTACCGAAACTAGCTAAACGCACGTCTTTAATTATTAATACTTACTACTGTGTCCAAAAAAAGAGCGTTGAAGACGAAGAGTCCTCTGGTCGACCCTCCACCTCAACCGACGAAGCTCATGTCCAAAATTAAAGATTGGGTGCTTGTAAACCGTCGATTTACAATTAGAGATCCTGTTGATGATGTTGGAATTTCAAAAGGGATCGGTCCATTCCATTTGGGCCTCAAACACGTCAAATCTCGATTGGTAGCGAAAACACTGCATTGATTCTTCGTGACTTTTTTTCGCCAAAAAATGAAAACCGTATCGTTCCACAAACCACCGTATTCACACCATGTGACTTCTGGCTTTCCCTTAAACTCAAAAAACCACCCGGGGCACCGTTTTGAAGTCGACTGAAGAGATTCGGCGTGAATCGGCGCGCTTTGAAGGCCCATCCCTCGATGACTTTTTAGCATGCATTGAGGATCGGGAAAAAAGTTGGCATAAGTGCATTGTGTCCGGAGGGGATTACTTTGAAAGCGATGAAATAAATTTGAAGAATAAAAAAGAGTTTTTGAAAAATAAAAAAATTTTTTCTTACTTTTTGGGCACAGTAGTACGTTATATATAAGATACAAGTGAAGCCGTCATAAAATTGATAGATAAACTGAAGAAATATTAAAAAAAAAAAAAAATAAGAAACTAATGTGACGTTAGAGCTGCATTAGCTGCTGCACTTATCGTTCTCTTCATTTAAAGAACACAATATATGAATATAAAAAACCAAAGGGGAACAAACAAGGAGGAACGATGTACCATCATATCATTCGCAATACATAAGTCATAAAGTGCCCGATATTCAGAAAAAGGCATAGGTTTTATGTGTCTAATTTAAATAAAAATCCCGAAATCTAAGATCTGTTGTCATGAATAACCAATTTTCAAATTTAAATCAGTAATTTATTGTCATGAATAATCAATTTTCAGAATTTAAATCAGTAATTTATTGTCATGAATAATCAATTTTCAAAATTTAAATCAGTAATTTAAGACATTTTAGTACTTAGAATTTAGACAGGGAGATATTTAATGATGTGGTATGGAGATTTATGTTTAAATCGGGGGATTTATGCCCTTTTTTGATTTATGTCTTTATTATTATTATAAGCCTTTTTGGGCACAGTAGTATATTAAAATAATACTAAAAAGAAATTGATTTTATAAATATAATACATTAATTCAATATATTGTATTTGCCAGATCGAGCTCAACGAACGTGTTTAATTATTAACACTTAAATGCGTGTTTCATAAACTAAACTACTCTTAAAACTTTTCTATTGTAAGTAAGTGAACTAATCGTATCAACCATCACTCTTTAAGCAGCCTTATTATCTGCAAAAAAAAAAAAAAAGTCTTAAACAAAAATCCCTTCCACCCATCAAGACGTCTTAAATTTCTTATCCCTCGAACTAATTTCCCCTAAACTCTTTCCACTTTTTCCCCACTAATTAAAACTCCCTCGCCGAGACAAAATTTTCACCCCAAACTTTTCCCCATTCGAACCAGAAGGAAGACATCAAGCCCATGGTAAGCGATCAATGGTAAGAGGAAATCAGGACAAAGTACAGAAAAGGAGGAGGATGGTGGTGGGGTGGAAGAGTCCGAAAGGGGTGGTTAAAGGGGGTGGGGGATGGGTCTTAGTGGAAATCCTTGTCGCAAATCAGGCGCTCTGCTGCAGAAGTGCGCTACACGTGTCCTGAGTCGGAGTCGGACACGGAAAAGACATTAGCAGAAACAAGAGAGGGAAATTGTCCTCTCAACTGAAAAAGAGGATGGAAAAAAATGACCGCCGGGAAGTGACCCAGTCCTATTTTGAGGGGGAGGAGGGGGAGTTGTAAAGGGGTCGGGGACTGTTCTGGGAAGGGTTGAGGTGTCCCTTGACATCCCGTCACGGTTTTAGGTGTGAAGTGATGCTCTTCTCTTTTTTTGGTTTGGTTGTATTTTTTCTACAGGTTGATGGCGGCTTTCAAACAATTTGAAAACAGACTTTGTATTCATTCTTTTTGTGTGTTGCTTTTTTTAAGGATTATGTCCTGTATATGAGCTGTTACAGGAAGGATATATCGCGACAGGAGTATCGAATCTTTTAGCTTCTCTGGGCCACATTTAGAGGGAAATGAAACAGTTTTTTGTGGCATTTGAAGAGAAAAACTCTCTTGAACCGCATTTAAAGGTCTTAGGTTGAACATTAGAGGTCTCGGGTTGGGCATAAAATTTGCTTTTTCACTACCATCGTGAAGGAAAATCTAAATGTGCCATCTAAATTACTAATTACGACAAATAAGTTTAAAAATTACAAATATTGTTTTTATACGATTTTTTTTTAAATCAATAAATGAAGTTTGAATAACTGAAATAAAAACTAAACTATAAATAAATAAATGCGTATAAATTAAATAAATATTAAAGTGAGATAATTAATATTTAAATAAACTTAATTAATATTAAGTTAAACAAACGTAATTAAAAATTAAATTAAATGAATGAATTTAATATTCAACTAAATGAATGCAATTGACATTCAATTAAATAAACGTCATATTCAATTAAATAAATGTAATGCATATTCAGTTAAATAAATGTATTGAATATGGAGTTGTAGAGGGGACTGTTCTGGGAAGGTGTTGAGGTGTCCCTTGACATCCCGTCACGGTTTTGGTGTGAAGTGATGATTCTCTCTTTTTGGTTTGATTGTATTTTTTTTTTCTACAGTTGATGGTGACTTTCAAACAATTTGAAAACAGACTCTGTATTCATTCTTTTGTGTGTTGCTTTTTTTAAGGAATATGTCCTATATTTGAGCAGTTACAGGGTGCAGGTAGAGGCAGGAGTATCCATTCTTTTTGTCTTCTTCGGGCCACATTTAGAGGAAAATGAAACGATTTACAGCAGCATTTGAAGAGAAAAACTCTCTGAACCTCATTTAAAGGTCTTAGGTTGAACATTAGAGGTCTCAGGTTGAGCATAAAATTTGCTTTTTCACTACTATCGAGAAGGAAAATCTAAATCTTGCAAACCTACATGTACCATCTAGCTTACTAATTATGACAAATAAGTTAATATTATGACCAAAATCATTAATATTATTTTTATACGATTTTTTAAAAATCATTAGGCAAATGAAGTTTGAATCACTGAAGTAAAAAGTAAAAGTAAATAAATAAATTAAATGTATAATGTACTAATTAAATAAATATTAAATTAATGGGTAATTAATGTTTAAATAAACGTAGTTAATATTCAGTTAATTAATTAATATTCAATTCAATAAAGTTATTAAAACTCAACTAAATAAATATTAATATTCATTAAATAAACATAATTAATAAATAAATAAAATGCTCAACTAAATGTAATTAATATTCAACTAAATATAAACAATTTATATTCGATTAAATAAATGCATTTAATATTCAACTAAATAAATATAATTAATACATTAAATAAATTCATAACATTAAACTAAATAAATGTAATTAATATTCAATTAAATAAATGTAATAAAAACGTATAAATTAAATATTTTCAAAACTTCATAATACCTTTTTAGCCAGAATTAGATAATAAATAAAAATCTGAATATTGAAGGAAGCATTTTCGATACCTTCGTAGCATAGACTTTCTTTAAGGTATTTGATCCTTAAAGAAGGTGCAAATACCTTATTAAGTTATTCAATTAGTTACCATGTTAGTAGGTAATTATTATCAAGTGCACCTTTTCTTAAAGCAACCTATATAGAAGCAATTTAACCAGTTATATAGATTGCAAATGGTGATATTGGGTATATATTAAAAAGCTACTACGTGCCTAGAACGAAAGGCAATTATTAGGAAACGACAAACTTTTAGAGCATTGTTAAAAGCTTACTTTTTTACTTTTTAAGCATTGTTAAAAGCAAAACATTTGAGAGTTCAACATACTTTTTTTAAATTATTTAATAACACTAGTTTACTAGTCAGTATCTATTTTCATGCACTAAATTTTGTATTTTTATTCCTGCTATCCTATTTGCAAGGGATATATGCCTTTTTTAAGGGTTTTTTTTTTTCGTATTTTCCAATTAAATATTATTAATTAATTTAATTTTTGAATGTAAACTGTATTTGCTTTTCTGAAAAGTATATGAACAAATAAATCAAACAGCAAAGTTCTGCAAAAATATGAATGTTTAGCAAGTTTATATTAATTTCTCATGGGGCAAAAAAAAATTATTAAATCGATGAGTTAAGGTTTTTTTTTACGAATCGGAGGAATGCACATGGAAATTTAAAATTAGTATGATGAGACCATCATACTAATTTAAACACCAATCGAGACACATCAGTCTGTAAAGAAAAATATTTTATAATATAATACATTAGTTTTATTTATAATTCCATTCCAAATATTAGGATAATTCTGTTTTTGAATGATCTAAGCAACTATGTTTGACATTTCTGATTTTAAAAATCGCGAAAGACCTTTTCTGAATGTTATTCATGAAAGTTCCGATATGGTTTGAAGAATGCAGTTTCTCCAGAGTTAAAATTTCTCCTCCAATCGTTTTTGTTTGTTTCTATTGTTTATCTATTTTTTTTTTATTACCTTGAAATTATAATAATAATATAAAAAATTATATATGCATAATTTTTTTCCATTAATTAATAAAAAATTCGAATAATTAATTTTTATCATTAAAATATACTTATATTAAAGAGATTATCGATCTAATGAATGGCTTAAAGTTTACGACACTTCCCTGACTCACAAACTGTAGAAAAGGTTTTGAAAACCAAGTTTCTCCGTCAATCTGGCAAATTGATAATCAGTTTTACTCATTTTTGCACAGGATAAATTTTTAGAACTAAATATTAGTATATGAATAAATTTTAAAATATTCAGAAAACCATGACTGTAATAAAATCCAATTTTTGTAAAAAAAAAAAAAACGTCCAGAGGTTAAAAATATTTCTCTACCACAATTTTTTAAATTGAAAGATATAGAAGTTTTTAAACACGTTTTTGAACCTGCACTTTATTTTTTCCATTTAATAGTACGTGCTTTATCGTTAAACTCTTTTATTAAAGAGATGATACGAATATAAACGTGGTTTATTTTTTTTATGATAAAGCAAACTCATAGAATAATAGTTTTGAAAGTTATAGTTATAACTATTTCATTGATAATTTTTGATAATGCAAAGGAAATTATCACACTAGATATTGCGCATGCGTTTCTAAAATTAATGTTTTTGAGCATGCCGTATAGGACGAAAAATATTTTTTCTAAAAAGCGCGCATGCTCATAAAATTGCGCATGCAGATCTGTACGCGCAATTTTTCCTATGAGCATGCGCGCTAGGGAGAAAAACTAACGGATCGGTCCAAAAAATACGGTATGCAAAAATCCTCTCTAAGTTTTCGTTTAAAATTCAATACATAATAATTATGACAGCAATTGTAAAATAGTTAAGGAGGGTTAACACTCATAAAACAATTCCTATGTGTAATGTTAAGATTATAACAGGCTTTTTTTTTTTTTCAAATGGAATATTCTAAAAACTATTGTGAAAAAAAAACATATGACCTTAACTTCAATTTCGTTAACATTAAAATGCACTTAATAAAATACAATTGTTTAGTTAGAATTAATCTCTCATCTGTTACACACATTTAACAATTGAAACACGAAGAATAAATTCCTTAAAAAAGTAAAGGATATATTGCATATAAAGCTATAGTGCTTTATAATAAGGAATATATTATATATAGAGCTATACTGCTTTAAAATAAAGGATATATTACATATAGTCCTATAATGCTTTTATAATAAGGGACATATTGTATATAGTTCTATAATACTTTATAATAAAGGATACATTGCATATAGTATTATCCTTTATACTAAAGAATATGTTATATATAACAGATGGGTTGAAAAGTTCAGAGGCTGACCCATAGATGGCTCTACTAGTGTTAAATCCATATGATTTTTTTAGCTCTAACCTTCAAAAGACACGTGTATAAATTTGACAGCTGTTGCACTCTTAGTATGTGAGTTTTAGCATTTTTAGTGAAGTTATAGCATTTTTAGTGTTCATCACTTGCAGTCCACTCGGCTGACTGTCGATTGGACTCCGGTGTGAAATGATGGAGCCGTGTTTCATCCATTGTCACATATCGACGCAAAAATTCGGGGTTTATTACGATTGAACAGCTCCAAACACTGCTTAGAATCATCCATTCGTTGTTGTTTTTGGATCGACAGTGAGCTCGCGCGGCACCCACTTTGAACAGAGCTTTCGCATTATCCATTTTTTCAAGCTAACAAAATGCTAAAGCTAAAGTTCAAGCTTGCCTAAAAATGCTGCTATAACTCACATACTAATAGTGCAACAGGTGTCAAATTTATACACGTGTCTTTTTGAAGGTTAGGGCTAACTAAAAATCATATGGATTTAATACTAGCAGCGCCATCTTTACAGCTCACCTGTTAGTTCTATAATGCTTTATAATACGGAGCATATAGTGCTTTTAATAAGCAACATATTGTAGATAGTGCTGTAATGCATTATAATAAAGGATATATTACATCTAGTGCTATAGAGCTTTATAATAAAAAAAATATATTGCATTTGGTGCTGTAATACTTTATAATAAAGAATAAATTAAGGATAATTCAGAATAATTGAACTCTAAAATAAAATTTCACCTGTAGAATTATCACACACATCTTGAAGAAGAATATGTTTACAGGAAACCACCAGATGGCGCGGATAGTACGTCACAATAACGAGAGTGTAAGAGAGGGGTATATAAGAATGGCGGCAAAGAAGTAAAATTGTTCACAAGCGCTTTAAAAGCCTTTCAGTGCAAATAACCGCATAGTTATGGCACAAAGGAAGCATTTGGAAAATTTTTACGTGGTGGAATTATCGGACGACTGGAATGTGGACGTTTAGCTGAACTATCCGAGGAACTTGGAATCGCCAAGAGTGTCATCTCCAGGTTTTGGCAACGATTCCAAGATGATGGTAGATCTCTGAGCAGTTGTTACAGCACAGGTCGCCCCCGAAACAACGCCGAATGAGGACCGGTATTTAGCAGTTACTGCCAAAAGAAACAGACGGAGCATGCATCAGACCTGCCTCGTCAGCTCTTCCAGCTACCAGTACGACAGTTTCAAGGCAGACCGTGTACAGGCGCTTAAGGCACATTGGTCTATATGCTCGTAGGCCTGTCAGATGTGTTCCACTTACCGCAACTCACTGTCGCCTGCGATTAACCTGGAGTAGAGAGCATGCATTGTGGACACCACAACAGCGGTCTTGTGTGATGTTTTCCGACGAGTCCAGGCTTAGTTTGCAGTCTGATTCTCGCCGGACTTTCATATTTAAGCGCCAGGTACCTCGGTCACCAAGAGAACATCATTGAACGACACCTTTGCGGTGGTGAAGGATGGCTCGTTTGGGGAGGAATTATTCTTGGTTCCTGAACTGACCTGCATGTTCAGAGTGTAACGATGACAGGCCACATCTATCGGGATGTCATTCTGAACAACATGTACGTTTGTTCCGGGACGCCATGGGTGCTGAATTTCTATTTACGGATGACAACGCCCGTCCTCACCGTGCAAACATTGTAGACAAATGCCTTCAATTGAGGATATCACCTTTTTATGGATTGGCCAGCATACTCACTACTTGAACCCAATAGAGCATGTGTGGGATATGCTTGGCCGACGAATTGCAGGCCGTCAACCCCTCCCACCTGTCAACCGGAATTTCGATAAGGGCCTTGCTTGATGAGTGGTGTAATATTCCCCAAGATCAGATTGATCTCTTGATACTCAGCATGCCTAGGCGTTGTAAGGCCTGTATTGCATCGTCCGGGAGACATACTCCATATTAACCATCATACTAACCATGTTATACTGCCCGGTAAATAGGTTCTTTGAAATTTGGCCAGGAGTAAAAAGTCGTTTTTATTAATTATGTCAAACATATAGCATCTTTTTTGCTCTTTACCTTTTGTTTAATAAATAGACTTTACAAATAAGTCAAATTTGTTTTGCTTCTCTCTTTTTGCCTGAACTTCATTATCCTTAATTTATGGACATGAGTGTACTAAAGAATATATTATATATAATGCTTTATAATAAAGGATCTATTGCATTCAGACTATAATGTTTCATAGTAAGATATATATTGTGTATAATATTATAGTGGTTCATAATAAAGAATATATTGCGCATAGTGATATAATGCTTTCGCTAACATTTATGCAAATAATGCGCTTTATAAATTGCAAAATAACGAAATTGAATTTTAAAATTATTTAGTTTTTATTATAGTTGCCGAAATGATCTTGAGGAGTAACGTGTTAAGTTTATGAACTCGGGAGATCCATTCAAAATCGTACCAGAAGTTTTCGTATCTATTCCTGAAGTACACCATACATCCATTTACAGAAAGATCTCTCCATCAGTTGATAGAAAGGGGATTCAAAATCCCAAATGTCGCCCCTGGAAGTGTTCTTAATAAGTTGTGGCATCGCAAAATGGGTATAGGGCAGGGATGGGTAAACTATTCCCGCGGGCCAACTCCGGCCCCTACGGAAGATTCTATCCAGCCTCGCGTATAGAATTTTAATTTGCCGGTCAGAGACAAATTAAAAGAAATATATTTTATATATTATACATCCAGGGCCTAAATGGCCGAGTGGCTACCAGTCTGGCGCTCGATACCACAGGTTTCGGGTTCCAGTCCCGGCGGTGGCATGGATGTTTGTAGGGGTTCGAATCCACTTTAAACCGTAGGTCCCGGTCTAATAGGATAGTAGAGCGTTGCGGGGCGTTGTTACCCGCGTCCGTGGCTTATCTTCATACTACACGCGCCCCTGTGTAACACAAAGCGAGTAATGCCTGTGCAGCGCTTGCCTTAAGGCATCGAAGAAGACCAAGCTGTCTAAGTGTTTGCTAGTTGCATTGGAAAAAAAAAAAAATATTATACATCCATCTCCTTTTCTAAGTAATTAAATATTTTTTTTTTCTTCCTTTTTTTCAAAGGACTGATGATCTTTTTTATTTTCGTCATTTTTGTTCTACAAAACATAAATCGACGGATATAGCCAGCACAGACAGCTTTCAATATGCAAAGCGATAAGTTCTTTGTGTTAGTTAAAGCTGTAGATTGGCGCCAACAAACGTTATTCTTTCGGGGATCAGACATATGGGAATCCAATATAGGTTAATTGAATCTCACATGTGGCAGACTGCGCATGCAAAGCCGCTGGTTGCGAATTTTTCAGCCAGCGGCTTTTTCTTTTGAGGGAGTTCTAATATTATTGATTGCGTCATTTCCCGAAGTTAAATTCAATACCCTCAGTAAATGAAGAAAAGCTTAAGAATTATGAAGATGGCTTGAAAAAACTGCATTTTGAGTTCGAACGCAGATTTCAGAATTTCAGTGCCCTTCAAACAGAATTGGATATTTTTACCATGCCTTTCAACGTAAATTGCAAAGCAGTGAGATCAGATTTGCAGGGTGAATTCATTGAGTTGAAATCTAACAATCTTCTCAAACAGTTGCTCTTAAATATGCCAAAGTTAGAGTTTTACAAACCATTAACGAAAGTAAGTTTCCCACATTTAATATCTCACCCCCAGAAAATCAGTGCTATGTTTGCTCCCTCTTATATATGTTAACAAGTGTTTTCAACCATGAAGCTTAGAAAGAATTATTTCAGAAGTAGACTGACAGATGAGCATTTAGCCTCATTCCTTAGAATCAGTCCATCTCACTTCCAACCTCACTAGAAGGAACTTTTAAAAATGAAATCGCAATTTCATTCATCTCATTTAAATTGTAATATACTTGTATATTGTTTTTTAAATTTTAGAAAAATTTATCTCGGTCCGCCAAACATTTTTTATTTTATTATTATTATTTTTTTTCGATTTTTTTGACCGCGACCGAAAAAGTTTGCCCATCCCTAACGCAGGGTAATCAATTAAAGGATGAGCGAAGCCACGTGCTTACTGTCCTGGATTAAAGAAAGCATTTGTCTTTGCTCTATGCCCATGGAATTTTTTATGCCTTATTTATTTATTTTATTATTTTTTTTTTTTTTTTTAATATGAAAATTTAAAAAAGAAGAATAGGAACATATATGAATATATTCGAAAGGGAAAATAGGAAATTAATTGAAAAAGATGGCTCAGCTGCCAACAAGCGGAACTTCTTCTTTGACACTTCATATTAATATAGGGCAGGCATATTAGTATAGGGCCAACTCCGGCCCGCAGGAAAGTTCTACCTTGCCCGCGGATAGAATTTTTAATTTGCCGGTCCGAGGCAAATTAAAAGAAATATATATTTAATATATCCATCTGCTTTTCTACTTTGATTAAATATTATTATTTTTTCTTCCTTTTTTTTTTCAAAGGACTGATGATCGTTTTACTTTATCTATTTTTGCTTTAACTTACAAAACATAAATCGACGGAAATAGAAAGCACAGACAGCTTTCAATCGTCAAAGTGTTAAAAGCGATAAATTCTTTGTTAGTTGTTAGCTGTAGATTGGCGTCAAAAAGCGTTATCTCTTTCTCGGGGAGCAGACATATGGGAATCCAATATAGGTGAGTTAGACTTCACATGTGGCAGATTGAGCATTTTAAGCTCCAGCCAGCGGCTTTTTTCTTTTGAGGGAGTTCTAATATTATTAATTGCGTCATTTGCCGAGGTTAAATTAAATACCTTCAGTAAATGAACAGAAGCTTAAGAATTATGAAAATGGTAGAAAAAACTGCATTTTGAGTTCGAACACAGATTTCAAAATTTCAGTGCCCTTCAAACAGAATTGGATATTTTTACCCTGCCTTTCAACGTAAACTGTGAAGCAGTGAGGTCAGATTTGCTGGTTGAATTAATTGAGTGGCAATCTAACAATCATCTCAAACAATTGTTTCGAAATATGCCAAAGTTAGAGTTTTACAATTGATTATCGAAAGTAAGTTCCCCAAATTTAATATCTCACGTCCAGAAAATCAGTGCCACGTTTTCTTCATCTTATGTATGTGACACAAGTGTTTTCAACTATGAACCTTAGAAAGAATTATTTCTGAAGTAGACTGACAGATGGGCATTTAGCCTCGTTCCTTAGAATCAGTCCATCTCACTTCGAACCTCACTATAAGGAACTTTTAAAAGGAAATCGCAATTTCGTTCATCTCATTAACATATTTAATTTGTGATACTTGTATATTGTTTTTAAAATTTTAAAAATTGATCTCGGCCCTCCAAACTTTTTTTTTTTCGATTTTTGGCCCGCGACCGAAAAAAAGTTTGCCCATTTCTGATATAGGGTAATATTTCACACTAATAACGTTAAATTTATTGTATAAGTCAAATTATAGTGGTGAAAGATCTCAAATCAATTTAAGTGGAATACCACAAAAGTTTGGTTAAGTAAATACTTTTGAAAGATATGCTTTACTATGTTTTTCGTCTTCCCCCAGGCTCTGCTCTTCCATCGCGCACTTGCAACTGACCTTGTAGGATTCGCAGATTTTCCCCGTCATTACCATTTCATCCTCTCTTAACAGACTGCTCTAAAACGTTTTTGTTATTTTTTAACTTGCACTCCTTTTGAATTAGATTAACCTATTGAAAGTATTTTTATTATTTTAAGTTCTCTTTCAAACTACGTTCATTTTGTAATTCTTCAAAATCCTCTTTTTTACTTTATTATTTTAATTATTAAATCATAATTAAAAATTATTAAATACTTTATTGAAAAGAAAAAAAAAACTTCTCTTCTCCATGTATTATTATCTCTATATTAATTGTTTATTTTTAATGCAATGGGCTTAAAGCTAAAGTAACTTCCCCTTCATATGCAAAGAAGGACCTAACGGTTACCTTTACCAAGGAGCTCCGTCAACCTACAAATCGTCGTGTTTTAGTCGTTTATCGTGGCTAGTCATTTATCGTGTTCAACATACGCGGGCCTCTGATGTTTCGCTTCTGTTTTCCACGAGTAGCCGACGAAGAGTGGATGACTTTTTCTTCCTGAAGGACTTTTAGGGGATGTTGCTATCATACGTAAGGAAACCCAGAAAACTCCATTAATGATGAAAGGCACGTTACACATGTTGTCGACCCTCCTCGTTTCTGAAAGCGGTGGCTACAAAAGACTCCTCCAAAGTATCTGGCCAATTGGCTAGCGCTCTGGTCTTTGGTACAAAGGCTTCAGGTTCGAATCCTGGCGGTGGCACGGATGTTTGTGAGTGGTTCGAATCCACTTTAAACTGTAGGTTCCGGTCTGTTCAGCCTTCGTGTGCACAAGATGACCGTAGAGCGACAAACCAAAACAAACCTCCAACGCATTCGAACCTCAGCTCTTTTGCATGCTTTCTGCATACCTTACCACCAGCACAGAAGTTGGGCCGACTAGTTATTTGGGATTTTGATTTTACAATTATTTATTACTCGGCAATCAGACCCCTAGATACACTTTTCCTTAGAAGTGTATCTGGGGGTTGATTGCCGAGTGACTAACTCTGGAGCCATGGATACTTGTAGAGGTTCGGAATCCACTTTAAATCGTAGGTCCCGGTCTAATATCACTAACGAGCGTAGAGTTGACTATCCTACCCTGTAAAAAAAACATCTTCTATCTCGAAATCTACCAGTCGGCCTTTGTCCACCATGGACTATTGCGTCAATGAAGAAGGTTTGGTTTGTCGCTCTACGGTCATTTTGTGCACACTTTGGACTCATTAGACCGGGATTTATTGTTTAAAGTGGATTCCGAATCACACACAAACATCCATGCCCCCCGCCAGGATTCAAACCTGAAGCCTGTGGTAACGAAGGCCACAGCTCTAGCCAATTGACCATCAGGCCGCTCAGTGGCAGAAGGAGAAATGAATATCTTCTATCAGATCATGGCCAGAAAATAGTACTTTTACTATGATATATCCGCACTTAAAAACCTAATAAGTCTAATATTAAAGAACTTTAAAAATTCTTACTATGAAGAATCATGAAAATTCTTATGACGTCTTTATGACAAGTCATAGATTGCAGTTATACAAAATGTATTATTATTATTTTTTTTTTTTTCGTTAAATTTGCCATAATTTTGCCGAACTGCACATGCACGTTTTAAGTTGTTTAATCAAACAAAAAACTGCGGTATTACAATTATCGGTTCTTTTGAAATACTATGAAGCATGCAAACAAATGAATGCACATGTATTTGCATATTTTCCAGGTGGTTTGGATTTCATCGAAAGCCTTAATATATTGTTATGTCATTCGGCAAAAGAAGATTTTCAGTGGCCGTAAGTTACGTTTTTTATCTAGATATTAGAGAGTTTTTGCACACCGTATTTTGGACGTCCGGTAGCTTTTTCTCCCTAGCGCGCACGCTCATAGGAAATTGCGCATGCGTAACTGTAATAATGTTTCCTATGAGCATGCGTGGTAGGGAGAAAAAGCTAACGGACGTCCAAAATACGGTATGCAAAAACTCTCTATTGTTTAATAGTAATTCCGACAAATGGATGCTATTCTATTGTGTATTGCGTACATGTGAGTGAGGTTGATGTTTAGTCAAAATATTGTGTAAGATGGGATTTTGGGCTTGATGACTGAGTGACTAGAGCTATGGCACTCGCTGCCACAGGTTTCAGGTTCGAGAACCGGCAGTGCCATGGATGCTTGTAGTGGTTCGGGATCCAATTTAAACCACGATTATATAGCGTGCGGCTAATAATCCTTTTTCTAAAAAGAAAATAACTTCTGTTCTCGAAGTCTACCAGTAAACATACAGTCTTGGTCATGCCATGAATCTGTTGCGACGATGAAGAAAACGGGATTATATTTTTTTTATTAAAAGCTAAATAAATAAAAGAGGAGGTATTCTATATAAATCAAGTAGGAAATAGGAGATTAAATAATTCTTCTTCAGTGGCGCAGCAGCCCTATCCTTCCACGCCTGCCTACTGGCCGATTTCGAGATAGGAAATGTTTTCTTTTACGGGATAGGGTTGTCAGCTCTACATACAACAATCATATTAGACCAGGACCTACGGTTTTAAAGTGGATTCCAAACCACTACAAGCATCCATGGCACCGCCAGCACTTGAACCCGAAACCTGTGACACCGAGAGCCAGTCCCTCGGACATCAAGCGCCTTAAATAATTCTACTGAATTATATTCTTACACTGAAATTTATTATTACTGTACATATTAAAATGCACAAAATCGCATCACTTTAGGATGTATTTTTAAACATTCGGAATTAAAAATTTTCATTACAATATCATAAACTAAAAGGTCGACGACTCTCAGTATTTCATTCTATGAAAAGTGTAGGGATATATTTAAGTATATAAATTGTAGAATAATCGAAACAGTTATGATGAGATAATATAATATACTGTATTGCATATCATATTAAGATATAACCCCAATAGTTAATAAGGGATAATATATCTATTTAGCTTATACTTCTTCCATACAGAGTCAAAAAAAAAAATTATTATTTTGTTATTTTTTGGTACACTAATACTTACAATAAACAAAGATTTTCAGCTTTTTCATTGAATGTTACAGATTAAAGTTAAAAATTAATTTTTTTTAAATATATTGTATTAAATATATAATGATTACAATAAGAAATGGATAGATTATAAATAAAGGGGGTTCCAAAATTCACGTAAGAAATAATGCTTTTAATAAGAGGTATAAAAGGATTTGCTTTAAAAAAACAATATGGTATACACACTGTCAACAAAAACATCAAAGAATAAGGTGCATTTTGAAGGAAAACCAGCTCTTTCAAAATATTTAGGATGTTTAAGAATTCAAATCTTGTGTACATTTTGAGACACTGTATCTCACCGTACCTTGATATACAATTTTATTGAGAATACGATTTTCATTCATCAAAAATTTTGCTAAATGAATGGATTTCAGAAACTTCGCAAGAAAAACACCATTCCAACCAAATCTAAACAAGACTGGAACAACTTCATATTTCTGAAAAAATCCTGTGAAAAAGACACATGCAATGTTTTTTGAACATATTTTTAGTAATTAACGAAACCGACGATTAGGTAGCATTGTTATCCCATATTACAGCACGTATTGAAGACAGATAAGAAAAATTAAATTAATTTATATATCTAAAATTATATATTATATATATACACTCAAGAGCCAAAACCATTATGACCACCCCTACATTTTGCAATAAACTCGCCCGGATGGCGTGGAGGGCACGTGATCAGGTGGAAGCGGTATTTAACTGGTATTAATCAATGCCAAGGCGGGTTGAAGCTGTGTTGCGCGCCAAAAGTGGGCCAACTCGTTATTGACAGGTGGTAATAATGTTTTGGCTCTTGAGTGTATATATATATAAACACTGTATACAGCGCTACCTTGGTATACAATTTTATTAGGAATGCGAATATTGCTAAATGAATCACTGTCAGAAACTTTACAATTCCATCCCAATCAAGTCCAAACAAGCTTGGATCAATATCATACATCCGAAAAACCTTGAGAAGACGCAAGCAAAGATCTTTGCACTGATTTTTAGTAACTGTCAAATCCGACGGCCAGGTAACATTATTACCCCATATTGCTGCACATCACTTACTGATAAGAGAACATTAAATTAATTTATGTATCTATTTTACGTGGGGCCTGAATGGCCGAGTGACTAGCGCTTGGCGCTCGGTACCACAGGTTTCGGGTTCGAGTCCGGGCGGTGCCATGGATGTTTGTAGTGGCTCGGAATCCACTTTAAACTGTAGGTCCCGGTCCTAATAGGATCGTAGAGCGTTGCGGGGGCATTGTTACTCCGCATCCGTGGCTTATCTTCAAGTTACACGCGCCCCCTGGGTAACGCAAAGTGAGTACGTCTGTGCAGCGCTTGCCTTAAGGCATCCAAGACCAAGCTGTCTAAGTGTTTGCCAGCTGCATTAGAAAGAAAAAAAAAATCTATTTTATGTAACTGCTTTTTATTTATATATTTTAGTACTAAGCACAGCTTAAATTATTTTATACAATCCCAAAATTTATAATATGCAAAATAACAATAGGATTTTTTTTGGGAATGAATTAACCATTTTCCTTTATTAATTGCGGAAAAAAATTCGTTTAGTAAAAAAGTCCAGAATTGTCGGTGGCATTAGTATACGCCCATTATATATTTTTTTCTCAATCTCATCAGCTTAAACAAGTTCAATGCAATTTCAGAAATAAAATTACAAAGAAAATCATCAGAAAGATCGGAAATTGACAAAAAGCTTGAAAGCATCAAAAAGGACAAATGGGAATCAGTTAACAGCCTGATGGCCAATTGGCTTGCTCTGAACCATTGGTACCACAGGCTTCAAGTTCGAATCATGGCAGTGACATGGATGTTTGTAAAAATCCACGTTAAACTGTAGGTCCCTGTCTAATTAGCCTAAAGTGTGCACAAAATGACCGTAGAGCGACAAACCAAACTAAACAAGACCAAAGCTCTAAAACGGATAATGAAATGAAATGCAAACTATTATGGTTTTACTAAATGAAATGAAATGCAAACTATTATGGTTTACTAAATGAAATGAGAGGGATTATGTGAGCTTCGAAGACAGTTATACCATAAAAGTAGAAAATTTGAAAAGATCAAATGGTCAAGATTGAATTGTTTAAAAAATAATTTGTTTTATGATTGAAAATTCTTAAATTATGGGAACTTGATATCATTCTGAAAAATAAGTTGCTGTTAGCTGATTAATTCTCGTATTAAAAACTTTTTTTTTTGTTATTGTAGTTATTATTTTTTAACATCTGTGTATATCATAACATATTTATGTATCAGATGGTAACATAATTTATTAAAAATATATGTATGTTAAGTTTATGTGATATTACATGAGAAAGGTTTTCATGAGAGATTGTTTTGAAAAAAAGATTTGGATGGAATATTTTTTTATCATACTAGAAGAAAGATGATAAATTATTAATTAATTTTACGTATATATATTAATTATCTTCTGATAGTTTTCGATAAATAAATCCACCGACTTAAACTTAAGATGAAAAGCTAAATTGAAATTCAATGCATTTCAAGCAACTAGCTCAAAATATAATTTACTTGTGTTGCCATCTATCGGAAAGATTTCACATGATAAATAAAGCAAGAAAAACGTGTGAAGCAAGTAAACATTTATAAATGTGTTCTTTATGCATTAATATCTTATATAAATCAAGTATACCGAAATTTTTTTTTTCGGATCAACAATGTAATTAGAAATATTTTCTGAAATATAGTTTTGTAGAACTGCAGGTGTATTTTTATTTTCATATATTTTCAACACATTCCTTGCTGTATTTTATTTATAAATATTTTACTGTTTGAAATGAAATGCATTAAATTAAAAAAAAATTTAATTATGATTAATTCTGCATTGAAATTTTAGTAGAACTTTAAGGTTGATTGATAATACCAAATGTAAAAATCTGTTTTTCATGTTAGATATAATCCAATAAAGCAAGAGATGTTTTACTTTTTTATTACCTGTAAGGTATGAATATGAATAAGAAAACATGAAAATGTAACTTTTCTGTACTATTCCATATCAAATAAACACTCCTACCATCTAATTTCATCATCTTAGATTTGAATAGACTTGAGAGTTGCATAATCTAAGATGTGCAATTTTTGTTTAAGAGTTTGTAGATTTGACGTGAAATAATCCTTGGAATAAATGATATTATCTCAAGGTAAAAAGAAGCCAAAAAGCTAGTTAAATAAAATTATTACATCCTACATTTGTTGCTTCTTATCCCACTTGGCTGGCCAAGCCCACGAGCCCATACGTACTCATGATTGAAGGGGAAGGAAGCAGCTTCTGTTGTTAATGGAGCACCCGTAGGTCGAAGTCTGACTTTGGCTCCGTGACGCTCTTGCAGTCATAAGAGACCGGGACCTACGGTTTAAAGTGGATCCCGAACCACTACAAGCATCCATGAACACCATCCATGGAATAAAGTTTCAAAAAAATATGTATTTTTTGTAAGCCAATAATTAATTACAAACTATCTTTATTAATTTATTTTACAACTACGAGTACAATATAAAGCATTGAAATTTAAATTGGTTCAATAAAATTTGATCACGTATTTCTGATCTTTTTGTATGCAAACACAGTTGAATGAGAGAATGGCCGCAACCCATGAGCTGAAATCATTTTCAATTAATAATGATAAGAAGCTGGTCGTTGTCAATAAATTTTGTTGTTGTTGTCGTTACTTATCCCACTTGGAAGATATGTAATCTAGACCAAGCCCACGAACCCATATGGACTCATGGCTGAAGGAAGGAAGCAGCTTCTGTGGTGATGGAGCACCCGTACGTAGAAGTCTGACTTTGGCTCCGTGACGCTATTACAGTCATAAGAGACCGGGACCTACGGCTTAAAAATGGATTCTGAACCACTACAAACATCCATGGCACCGCCGGGATTCGAACCCGAAACCTGTGGCACCGAGCACCAGAGCGCCAAACACTCGGCCATTCAGGTCCAAATGTGTGAATGCCAACGGCACGCGGTGTTCCCAGGTGGTCACCCACCCAAGTACTGACTGCGCCCAATGATGCTTGACTTCCGGTGATCTACATACTATATTTAATTTATATATGCGGCAAGAAATCAGGTAGCGTTGATGGAGGGTATTGTTTCCCGAACAAACTTTCAAGGGATAGTTGTATTACGTTTATACATTAAAAAAAAAAAAAAAAAAATCCTCTAATCAGCGAAAGTTTACATATATTGTCTCCGAATCTTCTCGTTTCTAAAAACAATGGATGCAACTCATGCTGGTAATATACGATTATATGTTGGTCATGTTAGTAATATAGTTTTAGCATTTAAACTGATATTTTAGCATCTTTTAAACGCATTACGGACTCCCCCTAATTGTACCTGAGTAACTTGATTTATTATTTAACTTAATAGAGTAAATTTTCTTTATCTAAATTCCTGATTTAATTTCAATAATGTAAATTTAACTATATTAATGATTATGTGGAGGCCTGAATGGTTGAGTGGCTAGCGCACGGTACCACAGTCCGGCGGTGCCATGGATGGTTGTAGTGGTTCGAATCCACTTTAACCGTAGGTCCCGGTCTAACAAGATCGTTACTCCACGTCCGTTGCTTATCTTCAAGCTACACGCACCTCCCGGGTAATGCTATGTGAATAACGTCGGCGCCACGCTTGTGGTAAAAGTTAAGCGCTTGTGGACTTAAGGCATCAAAGACAACTGTCTAAGTGGTTGTCAGCTGCATTGAAAAAAAAAAAAAAATGATTATGTGGAGGTTTTCGGGTATATTTATCCGATAGGTACTCCGAAACAGGTACGTCCGTTTTCGTTAGGTAAACAGAGTTACAAATCAAACCTTATGAATATTTGCATTTAACTACTTACGAATACTTGCATTTTTACATGAATGCTTTATTATAATTGCATAGATTCTATGCAGTAACAAATCACGTAGTATGAAAGAAATAGTTCTTTCAAATACGAAGAAAGAACCAGTTCAGTATTTATATTTAGAATGAAAATGATTTATAAAACATAGTATTTTTTTTAATATGAAGGCAGTTTCTATAATTACTAACAGTATTAAATGGATGAATTACTATCAATTTATGCTATATTTTAAAACTGATATCGATTTAAGTAATAGTTTATTACTAAAATACAAAGAATAAAGACTGTCCATATTTAATGAACTTTTCAAAATTCTAAAAAAAGAAAACAAGCTTTATTTCTTTTTCCGCATTGGCAATACTACGCATACAAAATAAAAAAATTTCTCATTTATTATTATTTTTTTTTTTTATATTTAACTCAGACTGTTAAACATTATAGTTACCATGCGAAATAAAGGAAATAATAAGTCTCATAAAAGCCCCCCCCAAACGTTTATCGAATTAAATTAAATTAAAATAATTAATTAAAAACCAAATTTAACTAATCTTAGAATTACATTAAGAAGCAACTGTTAAAAATACTGTACACTTTAAGAGACATTAACAAATTTAAAAGCTATACGAAATATACCAAAGTTATATTATTGCTTTTTGGCTATATTCTGTTACACTGTTGTGTTTCAGCTATATACTGTTGCTATTTAGATATTTTTTTGCTGACGTACTAAAATTCCGTCCCCCTCCCCATTTTTGATAACGTCAAGGAAGTTTAACCTTAATAACATGATAATAATTAAGAACCTAATTAATTTAACTACCTTAATTCCTAGCCCTCTCTTCTCAGAAGAGAATTAACAGAAAAATAAAACATTATTTTTGTTCCTTTCCATTTTGGGATGACAATGTCAAGTCATTTATTATTTGTTTTTAAAGTGAAAGTTTTATGTTATTTTTTTTTTTTAATTAAAAAATATATCTGGGTACGCATTTACTTTTCTAATTATCGCAAAACGACGAAGGAGCAATCCAAGATTGGGCAGTCTCATTTTATTTGTGCTGCCATCTATTGGAAAGAACTTTATACGATATATAAAATAGAAAAAATAATTTTTAGAGGTATATAAACTCAATTTTTATTCTTTCATGCCTCCTTCAAAACGAGTAATTTTCCCCACTCTGTATTAAACTTTTCAACATTAAATATTTTATTCGTTTTGTTTGTTCATTCAGTTTACTCAATTTTAGAAATGGATTATTTGGATGTGTCAAAAAAGATGTTTCTTGGTTATTAAGAAATGTTTTATTTTAATTTGCGATTTGACAATAAATAAATAATAATAAATACAATGTTTTGTTTAACGCAAGAAATAGCGTTTATATATATTTTTAGATTTAAAAGCAGGCAATTATTATCAATCACAGACTTATTATACTAATTAATAGTCATTTTGAATTTTTTTAATATTTAAAATTTGTGTTCAACAAAAAAATGATTCATATTTTTTTACTAATTTTTCTTTTCTTCTATGTTCGTGTCCTCATTTTGAAGAACAACTGAACAATCTTATGAAATTTTGGAAACTATAACATAAAAGACTTTTATTATTCTTATAAAAAATAAGGCATTCACAACTTGCCTAAAAATTATTTTCATTTATTCTTATCTGGATGCTATTTCTTGATGTAAAACATGTTTTGCTCTTGACCATGCTGGACTTTTAATCATCATCCCACTATGTTTGTCAATATTATGTTTGGCCTTTAAATCACCAATACAGTCTGTTACATTTACACGTGCAATTCAAAAAGTTAAGCGAATGGCAACGTTTATTTTGAAATGTTCAGTTAAGCGAAATTGGCAACATTGTTGTAATTCTATGAAAAATAAAGATGGTTGTTGTTGTATTTTAACTTATAATTGCTGTTGTGTTGTAATTTTACTTTATTGTGGCGAATCTGGGCTTCCAGTAAAGTAAGTGTTATTTGCAATCTGATTATAGAAAGCATAAACTTTGTTTTGAAAGAGATAACGTAAGAATTTTATGAATGTTAGTATAACAATATTGGAATTAAAAGATTTAATTATAAATAGTACAGTGTATAAAGATGCTGCTGAATTTGTTAAGGAAATATTGGCAACAGCCGTTGAAAAAAGAAAAAGAAAATTCGAACTGGAAACGAAGAGACTTGATAATGAATTAAGGGAAATTCTTTCTGATTTAATTGAACCTAGCAACTTTAGACGAAAGTACACCTTACCAAAATTACAATTTATACAGTTCGGAGATGATTTGAAAGACTGGTTACCGTTTTGGGGTCAGTTCCAACATATAGATAAAGACGAAGAGAAAACACCTGAGAACAAACTGAGTCGATTGTCCAAACAGTGTTATTAAATCTTTGTGCGAATGTGCTTCAAGGAAACGTACCCCTTTCTAAAAACAAAAGAATCAATTAGTCCCTTTAAAAAAAATTGTAAGAAAACTTTCTGATAAAAAACTACCACTTTATAAAAAGAGAAATATATTGGTTCAATGGGGAGAAGGATTTTTATCTTTGCTATTATCAGCTGCGATTTCAGTAATTACTTCCTTGATCCATGGAGTACAGTAGAAAATTGATTTTGGTACCAGAAGATCGCGTTGAGGTAGCTGACCAATTAACTGACTTAGATAATAAAATGCAAGAAATAATTTGGACAAAGGGTTTACCCGAGAGGGAAAAGATGAATCCAGTATTTACAAGTTTTACAAAAATTTGTTAAATACATTCCCCGACAAGAACAAACAGAAGAAGATTCAGAAAAGGAAGAAGACGTAAAATCTGATTCTGAAAAAGAAGATTCCATTACAACCAAAATTTTAAAAGCTGCTCCTGTTCGATACTTGAATACTGCAAGGGATATTTTGGACTTTATAAAAGAGAAGCCTTCCATATTATCATGGGCATCCGATGGAGAAATCGTTTATAAAGGAAAACATTTACCTCGAACTAATATTGTAAAATTAGTCGTAGATTTACTTCGAAATCGAAAACAATCTCCAGCAGGCTCGAAAGAATTTCATTTAGCTTTGAAAGAAATGAATGTACCTGCAAGTTACATCATCAATAAAAAAATTTTTCAGAATGATTCAATATTAAAAATAAAAAAATCTAAACGAATGTATGCAAAACGAGATGATTGGATTTCATTTCGATAGAAATAAAGGAATATTTATATTATTTTTGCGTGTGTGTGTTCATTTATCAAAAACAAAAAATACACATAATTTGTTAAAATAAAAAAATTTTTATTTATAAATATAACAATTACAATTTTTAATACAATTTTCATTATACAACAATATACAATTTTTTAATGAAAGTAAATCTTTTTTTCTCTATACATAAAAATATGTTTAATATCCATATGGTAACGTATTATATTTATTTTTAATTACTCGTTTGTCATAAACAATACGGTAATTTTTCATTTCTACTTTGTTAACTATTTTTCTCTTTTTAGGATCCCTACAAATTTTTGCAGGATTACATAGAGTTATTACAGTGTCATCTAATGATAGAATCAAATCTCTGACACTGTAAAAATTCAATAATTGTATATTTCTGTAATTTAACGTGAATCCACGAATTTTGCAGCAAGTCTCACCATTTTTGGTTTTATAGCCATAATTTTTGGACCACCTGTAATAAAAAAAAAAATATATAAATATACATATTTTACTATTTTTTTTTTTTTAAAAACTATTATGCATCATTCAGTAAAATATAAATTCTTACCAGACACAAATGTTGTAATTTCGTCTCCCTCGAGTTCGTCGGTAAATTCTCCAAGGAAATTTCCGAGAGGCGGATCGTTCATACCATCACTGGCGTAAATTATGCTATCTGTGTCATGGTATAATACATTCTCACCAAGCTTGTCCATCTCTTGGTATAGTTTGAGACGAGCCCAAGCTGTGGTGAAAGCAGCTATAAAAATATTTGTTGATGTATCTTGCTTGACAAAATCTTTGACTAGATTGCCACTGAATCGCTGCCACTTCTTCCGAAGGCAGATATATATTTTTAATCTAAAGTTAAAAAAAAAAACCCATTAAAATAGAAAATAATGATTTTTTTATTTATTAAAAAAAAAAATTGATAAAAATATAACTTACTTGCTTTTTCGGATCATTTATATGCTTATTAAAAGTAGCTACATTATTAACAAAAGTCAATTGCCCTTGTTGGTGTTCATACCAAAACTGGAAGAAAAAAAAAAAAAAAGGGGGTTAGACACTATAGATTTTAGTTAGGCAATATACATTTTTTTTTTTTTTTAAAAAAGGTATTCTAACTCACCGTCCCCAAAAACTGTTTAATGCTAATTTTGCAACTTGGCGACGTCCTGGGTTTTTGCAAATATTATTTTCATCTAAAGTTATACCTTCCCGAAGTTTATATCGTGTGATATATGTATTTTTTTTTTGAGAAGGTGTCTCACATTCCCTAGGCCACCCACTGCTTTCCTGTTTAATTTTTAAAAACAAATCAATGTAGTGTTTAAACAGGCAATCAGAGGTAGATGGGAAATGGTAGACTTCGTATATCTGAAAAATAACAATATAATTTTTTAATCTACTGTATTAATTAAAAATTACAAAATAAATAAAAAAAAAAAATAATAATACTTACTTCCGCAATTATGTAGCCTTTTCTCTTGGCTAGTTTTACCTCTTCACTCACCCATGTGCCAGTAAGGGCTCTTTCCTCATCACTATGGGTGCATATAGTTTGTTGCATATTTTCGGTGCACGTACGACATAGGGGAAACATTAATTTTCCCTGGCATCGATATGGAAGCACTGGTAAATACAATGCACGAGGTGGTATTACTCGGCAAAGTATTAAACCAAAATAGCTATCCACATCTTTGAAATCCTTGGTAATAATTTCTGGGTGTCCAATAGGATAAACACAGTATTTATTAACCTTTAAAGTGAAAAAAAAAAAAACATTATAATAAAAAAAAAAAAATAAAAAAAAAATAACTAAATTTAAAAAAAAAAAAAAAAAAAACTTACCCAAGGATATAGCGAAGTAAAATCAACGTATTTCGCGCTGCCTTCGTAAAATAATTTTAACGCATTTGTACGCCCACCGAAAAATGCATCTCTCGGATTAAGTCTGTCTTGAAGGAATGGGACTTCAAAAACTTTTGAAGTTGTGGATTTTTCTTCTTCTGTTCCGCAAATTCATGCTCCCAAAGTTCGACGACTTGGAAACCTTCGGAACGAAGAACTGTAGAGGTCATGTCCGTTTTTTCCTTGACAGTTGCCATGGATATCCCTTTTAGAGGGTGTACACTATCTGGATCATAACAGATTGGACATCCGTGATAGAAACATCCCTGTTAACAAAAATATAAATATATATATATATATATATATATATATGCATACAAGAATGAAATAGTTCAAAAATCTCTCCGCTGAAAAACACACTTACATGAAACTGATAAACTGTATTCGTCTCGAGACAATACCCATCTACAAAAATTCCATGAATTTTTTCTCACCAGTACCATTGAGGGCATGAAGTATAACAATATTTTCATTATGAGATACAAAATCAAGCCATCGAATAGAATCTGGTGAGTATCTGATATCGTTGACGTAACCATGAATAGGAACCATGGCTATAGTGTTAGGTGTGACATGTAGACTACGGAACACAGCCATACATGCAGAGGCTATGGTCACGTACCTTGAAAAAAAAAAAAAATATTAAAAAATACAGAATAATAATAATTTTTTTTCTTTAAAAAAAAAAAAGTACTTACTGAAAAGGATCTACTTGTGTAATCTCTTGAAATTGACCACGGAATTCTAAACAACATCTCCTTAAAATGTCGACATCCGATCTGTAAAAATAATAATATATTGAATATTGTGTAAAAAAAAAAATGGTTTTCTACCCTTATAATTTAAATAACACTAATATACCTGCAGTAAATCACCATTTCTTCTTGGAAATTGAACGTCTTATTTTTTTGATCTTCGTACCAAATTAAAAACTTTTCACGAACTGCTGGTCCCATAGAATCAGGACTGTAAAATCTGGCTTCAGGAAAGGCTCCTTCGTAATTTTGGTTTTGTTTAATATTAAAAGATGAGGAAAGTAGCCTTTCCTCAGCTCTTTAAAACCAAAACAGTCCGGGATCTTTGACAGAGGCATGGGCAGGAAATTCAACGAATCTATGATTCGTATCTTCAAGGATGGATGGAGAATGGACATAATTAATCCTCCATTTGGTATGACATCTGGAGTCATTCCTTGTTTTAAAATCCATGCCATGATGAATTGCCCATCAAAGCTATAACAGAGGGAAACAATTAGAAAAGATAAAAAGTAATAGAGATTTAAAAAAAACAACAACACAACAACTAGTGCTTACCCTTTCATATTATGCGCAATTGCTGTAAAACCTTTATGTTCTGGAGTAAACAGCCATGCACAAAAGTTTTCACAAGCTGAATAACCATTAAACATTTTTTCAGTCCCATCTGCATATTGGGCCAGTGCAAAATTTACAATATGCTCACCAGATGATTGATCCGTTTCAAAATCGAAAAAAATAAGACGTTCATTCGGGCGTTTCGGTGAAATTTTTTTAGATAACAAAAATGTTCTGTGGCAATCACGTATTGATTACATGACGGACACTTTGTTGTTCCACAGCGATGCAATTCTTGGCGGCACTCATTTCTTTTAATCACTTTGCAGCACATTCTGCATTGGTAGATCTAGAAAAATAAAAGTATATTTGAGTACTATGCAAACTCAGGGGTAAAAAAAACAAATCTTTTTTTTTTTTTTTTTTTAAACTTACTTTGTCACAAAGGGATTTTTCTTTTTTCCCGTGACGGTTTTGTGTGCCTGATAACAACTTTCAGATACACAAAGTCTGTCGCAATCCTTGCATCTTTGTGGTTGGCCAGGTGGACATGACATACGAAGACATATGTAACATGCCTTTGGACAACGATGTGATTCGCAACTGACTGTAAGGTTTCTCACAATTCTCGCAGTAATAATTCGACCCAAAGAAACCTTTTACTGACTTTATGACATCATAATGATTATCGTGATGCCATAAGTTGATTCTTAAAGGTCGCTCTTTACCTTTGTAGGTCACCTGTAATGAAAAAAAAATTGTTTTCCTAATTGTGTATTAAACATTGTAAATAAGCTTAAAAATGTAACATTGTAAATATATGTAAAAAAATATATGAAAATTAACTTACTTGATTAAGATTGTCAGCAGAAAAAACGACAATCTGTATATTCAAATGATCTTCGAATATTTGTACTTCTTGGAAAGTACAAGGCCCCAAAGGAACGCCTGCAGCTTCGTGTAACTCTTGGGCTCTTTTTTTTTTTAACGCAGGACGATTGCGATTTTTCATGGCAGAAATTGCTGTGGCGTCCTTTTTGCATGTGCTAAGGCAAAAACTATTGCTTTAGCGCAACATAAATTGTCATCATCAATAGGAATGGATACTATAGATTTTTTTCGCAATCTATCCAGTGAAACATTTGTTACTCTTGCAGTTAGTTTTCCCACTTCCAACAGAACGTCTGATCGTAATTACCTCTACCTTAAAACCACTGTCCAGTTGAATAGATTTCTTTGACTGCAATACTTTCAGAATTTCAGTCAAGATCTTTTCAATTGTTAGATCGGATACAGGCATTATAGTGGTGGATATTGGATGATCGAGATGATCATCTTGTATATAAAACCGTATCAGATCTGTGGGTGCTAAGGTTTCAGTCGACTTCTCAATAATTGTTAAAAATAGCTGTCGAAGAGCTCCTATAATTGTACCTAATGGAACGCCTGCAATTCCAGATGGTAGCCTTTCAGGGTCCACACGGGCTTTAAAAATTACTTCTTCAGCTTGATATTTTTTATTTTTCCTTCTGGACTTCTCCAAGACAATAACTGCATCGTTCAACTGCAAAGGAGAAAAAAAAATGATTATACATGTACTTTATGTACAAAAACAAAACATGAGTATTTAAAAAAAAAAACAAAAAAAAAAAAAAAAACATGCTTACATCAACAACTTCGGCATCTGAAATACCACCACCACGATTGAAAATTTTGCATTAAATCCTCAAAGAATTGTGAGTTTTCCAAAAAACTTTGAGAACATTCCCCAATCAACTAAAACATCGAAAAAAAAATGATATAACACTGTACCAATATGTATGTATATATATATATATGAAAATAAAATTAAAATAAATTAAACTTACATCATCATCACAATCTTGAAAAGGCATGCTTTCATCTTCGAAAAGAATCTGGCTAAAAGTTCTTTTTACTGGAGTCATGGCTTAACACTTTAGAAAACAAAAATAACTTTTCAAATGCAGTATATAGTAGAAAAAAATATTGGTGGAGAGCCAGCGTTTTTTCTGCTTCTTATATACAAAAATCAAACTCCGTCATTTTTCTTAGAACCTATGAAATTTCGACACGTAACGGATGATAAATATTCTAATCCCTCCCTCCATTTAGAACTAATCACAATTCAACACGTGCATTCTAACTCCTTCCCTAGTGACATTTGCACATAGTATGTAAACCATAATTATCTCACGGGGAAAAATTTTGTTGACAATTGATATCAGCCTTTCTGGACTTCTTTGGCTCCAGTTATCAAACATTCCAAACATGAATAATGTTATCGTTACTGTCCTTGTATCATGCGAGTATATAAGATAATGTTTGTCCATTAGCTTATTTTTTGCATTCAGATTGTACAAAAAGTATGTAAACCATAATTATCTTACACGGGAAAAATTTTATTGACCATTCATATCAATCCTTCTGAGCATGTCTGGCCCCAGTTATCAAACATTCCAAACAGGATTAATGTTATCGGCAATTAATTACGCAAATATATAAAGTAATGTTTAAACATAATCTTATTTTACATTAAGACCTTATCAGTACAGTCATCACGTAAATTCCTATCTCTCCCAAAACCCCCTCTTATAGTACAACATTCCGGTGTTGCCACCGGGAAAAAGTTTCTAGGGGCCTTATCTACCAAAAACCCTTATCTAACAAGATGACTCTCGTCACTTCCGGTTGCGCGCGCTTCTCTGATGACGTCACTGATGACGTACTTACAAAGTGGGCCTATTCGCCCGCCGTCCTGAACGCTGCCTCCCGTTGAAAGTTGGCCACCGTTTACAGTGTTGCAGACAGCACGAAAACTGGATATCTAGAAGGTGGTGTAATGCTATTTATGTATGGTGGTGTAATGCTAATGCTATTGGTGACTCCATTTGCTCATTTCTTCTTGGGATTGAATAGGCAAATTATACAAAGATGATGCATCTTTTAGTGGAGAACCTACGGTTAACTTAAGGCTCGTTCCCACCGAGGCGAGAGACGTGAAGATTCAAGAGGCAAACAAAATTTTTCGACCCCTTCACAGCGAAACGTCAGAAATAGCATTATGCCTAGTGAAAAACCGCTTCGAGTTGAAAGTTAGGCAACTCCAAGCGGCGGGCTGCAAACCGGTTTCAGGCGACCGCGGTGAGGCTAGTGATTGGTCAAATTTTTCGCTTGCATCTTCTCGCCTTGGTGAGCACGAGCCTGTAGCCCTGAGTTGGTTCTGTCTGCGCTTCTGGTCATGCAGTGTTTCCGTAAGCCTTCGGGCAGGTCGGGTTTATCTTTATTGAATATCTTCTTTGCCATATGAGCAACTTGAATCACGTTGAATGTCAAGATGCAAGGGAAAATCAATTTATTGACGATATCTGGGCCCATCTCAAAGGTTTTAAACTAAAACAATCTAATTGCTGGGCAGCTAAGAACGCCTTGTCTCATTTCCTGAGATTAAATTAAATACCCTAAGTAAATGAAGAGAAGTTTAAGAATTATGAAGACAGCTTGAAAAAACTGCATTTTGAGTTCGAACGCAGAGTTCAAGATTTCAGTGTCATTCAAACAGAATTGGATATTTTTACCATGCCTTTCAATGTAAATTGTGAAGCAGTGAGGTCAGATTTGCAGGCTGAATTAATTGAGTTGGAATCTAACAATCATCTCAAGAAGTTGCTTCTAAATAGGCCCAATTTAGAGTTCCACAAATCATTATTGAAAATAAGCTCCTAAATTTAATATCTCACCCCAGAAAATCAGTGCTATGTTTGCTTCAACTTATATATGCGAACAAATGTTTTTATGAACCTTCGAAAGAATTATTTCAGAAGTCGGCTGACAGATGAGCATTTAGCCTCATTCCTTAGAATTAGTACATTTCATTTCGAACCTCAATATAAGGAACTTTTTAAAAGGAAATCGCAATTTCATTCACTCATTAACATATTTAATTTGTAATACTTTCATATTGTTTTTAAAATTTTTAAAAAATTGATCTCGGGCCTCCAAACTTTTTTTCGATTTTTGGCCCGCGACCGAAAAAGCTTGCCCATCCCTGCCCTAAAGTGTTTCTTCAAACTTTAAAAGTAAAATTGATTTCCGATAATGAAATGATTGAAGTACCAACAATTCTTGATCACAAAGATCTTGCAACAAAAATGGACTGCATATCAGTATGAGAAGAGACTGTGAACCATTCGTTATTTGGTGGTGTCATATTGGAAAAGTACAAGCATTAGTGTTACAGGATAAGATTAGCTGATCTCTATGAAAGCTTCAGGTGTAATTTTGAAGCCTTGGATCAAACGGTGATTTGCGAAAATATAATTCCAATTAGTTCAGGATCATTGTTGGAACAACTTCATAATATGAACATCAATTTGACTGACTTAGGAGAGAAACCTGAACCAATTCATATACTCATAGGAGCTGATGTCTAAGGACGACTAATGACTGGACAACGGAAAGTCTTGTCTTCAGGACTAGTAGCTATAGATATATTTGGTAAAGTGCCACAAGAAGAAAACGACTCCAATTCAGCCATGCTTGTTACCTAACTTTTTGTGAAGGAAGCAAACACATTCATGTCCATAAACTAAGGATAATTCAGAATCACACAGAAATTGAACTCTAAAATAAAAATTTCACCTGTAGAATTATCACACACATCTTGAAGAAGAATATGCAAATTACAGGAAACCACCACATGGCGCGGATAGTACGTCACAATGACGAGTGTAAGAGAGGGGTATATAAGGAATGGTGGCAAAGAAGTAAAACTGTTCACAAGCGCTTTAAAAGCCTTTCAGTGCAATAACCGCATAGTTATGGCACAAAGGAAGCATTCGGATGATTTTTACGCGGTAGAATTATCGGACGACTGGAATGTGGACGTACACAGCTGGAAGTATCCGAGGAACATGGAATCGCCCAGAGTGTCATCTCCAGGCTTTGGCAACGATTCCAAGATGATGGTAATGTGAGTAGATGTTATAGCACAGGTCGCCCCCGAGTTACAACGCCGAATGAGGACTGGTATTTAGCAGTTACTGCCAAAAGAAACAGACGGAGCACAGCATCAGACCTGTCTCGTCAGCTGATGGTACGACAGTTTCAAGGCAGACCGTGTACAGACGCTTAGGGCACACTGGTCTATATGCTCGTAGGCCTGTCAGATGTGTTCCACTTACCGCAACTCCCTGTCGTCTGCGATTAACCGGGAGTAGAGAGCATGCATTGTGGACACCGCAACAGTGGTCTGGTGGGATGTTTTCCGACGAGTCCAGGTTTAGTTTGCAGTCTGATTCTCGCCGGACTTTCATATGGAGAGCGCCAGGTACCCGTTACCACCAAGAGAACACCATTGAACGACACCGTTACGGTGGTGCAGGATGGCTCCTTTGGGGAGGAATTATTCTTGGTTCCAGAACTGACCTGCATGTTCAGTGTAACGATGACAGGCCACATCTATCGGGATGTCATTCTGGAACATGTACGTTTGTTCCGGAGCGCCATGGGTGCTGAATTTCTGTTTATGGATGATACCCCCGTCCTCACCGTGCAAACATTGTAGACGAATGCCTTCAATTGGAGGATATCACCCGTATGGATTGGCCAGCATACTCACCGGACTTGAATCCAATAGAGCATGTGTGGGATATGCTTGGCCGACGAATTGAAGCCCGTCAACCCCTCCCACCTGTCTACCGGAACTTCGGAGGGCATTGCTTGATGAGTAGTGTAATATTCGCCAAGATCAGATTGATAATTTGATACTCAGCATGCCTAGGTGTTGTAAGGCATGTATTGCATCGTCTGGAAGACATACTCCATATTAACCATCATACTAACCATGTTATACTGTTTTTTTTGTAAATAGGTTCTTTCTTGAAATTTGCTCCAGGGAGTAAAAATCGCAATTTTTATTAATTACAAATAAGTCAAATTTGTCTTGCTTCTGTGTCTTTCTTATCCTTAATTTATGGACATGATTGTATATCTGACCTTTAGGAATTAGATTTGTTCGGGATCAAGGATCCAACTGACAAATTATCCAAAAAAGGGCGGGAGCAGTCTGCGAGAGAATGCTTTTTTGAAACCCTTAAGTACACAAAAGAAGGGCGTTATGAGGTTCATCTCCCTTGGTGGGGCGATTGCGTACCATTACCAAATAGCTTCGAGTTGGCTAAGAGAAGATTGCATTCAACAACCACAAAGCTACTTTCTGAATGTTTATATGAGGACTATGAGAAGATTTTGATGCAAGGGCGCGATGAAGGAATTATTGAAGAGTTTTCAACAAGTGAAATAAAGATGTTCGGAAATTCTGGACATCGAGTCCGATCTTGTCGTGTATTTTTAAAGTGTGTCGTTTGTGGGAAAAAACACGTGCCTTTAAGTTACACGAACACCTTTAAAACTCGATTCTTTATCTTTCTAAACGTGTTTAAATTTTATTTCTATCTCTTATAGAAGCAAAGTTATGGCTATTTAAATTGTGCTGACAGTCACTTTTTGAAACTGGAAGTAAGTTTTCTGAAACCGAAACTAGTTTGTTTACATTCATTTTTCGCTTATTATGAGCGTTAAAATTTTTTTCAAATAAAAATAATAAAAAATAAATAAAATTTAAATGATTCAAAGTATTAAAAAATATCTGGCAACACTACATTTGTTTAATTATTTGGCAACAAATCTAGTATCTTTTGTCTAGTTTACTTTGTAACGGTTGTTTTAATTACTATTTCCAATCCATTTGTTTATAGTGTTGTATCGTATCGTATCGCCAGGTAGTTTTAATTGAAAGTGCTAATCGCAAGAGAATTGACTGGCGTCTTGGAGTAATAATTAAGTTTATACCTGGGAAAGATAAACAGGTCCGATTGATAAAAAGTGAAGACATCACACTGTACTTTATTACGCCCTATTCAAAGGATTTATCCTTTTGAAGTTGATTCAGTAAAGATTTCAGTAATCCCATTATAGATATCGAGGAACAGCGACGAGGAGACAATGTCTCCAATTCTGGTGATTTAAGATATATATTTAAGAAAACTTTTTTAGATCAAATGAAGGATACTAAACATCACTCGAACTGGACGACATGTAAAAATTCCTAAAACGTTCAACTTGTGAACTTTCTTTCACTAACTTTTCGTTGTATTTCATTATTATATGTTTCTGAATTGTTAACTATTCAGTGTGGGGAAAATGTTATATTTACACGTGTAATTCAAAAACTTAAGTGAATGGCAACGTTTATTTTGAAATGTTTAGTTAAGCGAAATTGGCAAAGTTGTTGTAATTCTATGAAAAAAATAAAGATGGCATGTTGTTATGTTAAAAATGATTACTAGCTTCTTTGTTTTTTTTTTTTGTCAAAATTTACTTTGTTTGGGCGAATCTGGGATTCCAGTACCATAAAAAGAAATAATAGTTCATTGATGTTATTAATGTTGACATTTGAGAATTGTAAAAAATAACACCTCAAGTATTAGGAACAAAATAATTGAATCATTATCAGCAATTGATGACAGACTGATGAATTCTGTAATAGCAATTAGGAGTGATGATCTGAGTGACTCGAATCGGTAGTAATACTGTCAGTAACGATTCGATTCATTTCTATGATTAAGTCCCGAATAAATTTTTAAAAAAATCAAATATAATTTTATGCAGCTGCGCCATCTATCGTTTAATAAAGAAACTAATAAAATAAAATCTTTTGTTTCGAAAATTAGTCTTTTTTTCCATCCAATTTTTTTTATTTCATTGTTATACAAATATATTGAATACATAAAACTAAAAGTTTCTACCAAAACTACATGAAATAAATGAGAAGCAATAAATCAATTTTATATTTTATTAATATTTGCCATTTATATATGGATATATTTTTCTCCCAAAGTAATATAAAATAATACTTTTTTTATTAATCTGTAAAATGTCAAATTTTACAATAACTTCATATATTTCTGATGAATGTTTACAAATTTGTATGTAGTGTATGATTAGTCTTTTGTTTCGAGCCGAATAATTGAAGCGATTCTTATTTTAGACATATTCCTTATTCCTTTGTATAGGAGTTTGCACCTTATCTACAGAATATCTGCATTTTTGTGTTATGTAGAAATAATAAAATTTTTAAAAATTTGATATTCTAAAATATATTTATTCATGATATTTGTGCATTATTCACTTATAGATAATTATTTATTTTCCTTATGTTTTCTATACCAAATAAAAGTTTCTCTTTTTTTTTACAAAACTTACATACATCTAATTTCAGGTTTATTTTCAAAAACAAACAACGATGCTTTTGCTTCTGAAAGTATAACTTGTGTTAGTTATACTCATTAAAATATCGCACTATTTAATATTTAATTTTGTTTTCTTACTCGATAGAAACTCATATAACACATCACTCAATAAGTCTTCGGTCTAGCTAAGAAAAACAATTTTTTTTTTTTGAAATTCGACTTTATTCGTTAACATACTCTCCTTCAAGAGTAATACAATTATTCCAACTCTCCTGTAACTGTTCGATGCCTTTTTGTAGAACGATTTGTCTTTGTTCTCAAAACAGGCCTCAGTTTCGGCAATCACTTCTTCATTTGAACCAAATTTCTCATTGCAAAAAGCCAGTAGTCGCTGGTAGCCAGACCTGGGTAAGCAATTCTAAGCGTAATTTATTCAATATAACATAGTTTCAATAGTTTGTGACAGAGGCACAGTTTTGGTGAAACAGAACAATCTTTCAAACAAAAACTTTGTTCATTTCTGCAGTCAACTGATTCAATAATGACATGTAATATTCACCATTGATAATTTTATCTTTCTTATAGTCGATGAACAAAATACCATGTGTGTCCCAAAATACGGATGCCATAACCTTTCCTGCTGATTTTTGGTTTTGGACGACTTTCACCGGCTACTGTCGATCATTTCGATTCAAGTGTGTAAATATTAGTGGATTGAGATCGGTTCCTTCTTCTCCGCAGTAGACATTTTTTTTTCGATACGTATTTTCTCCACGTTATGAATTTTGCCTTGTAGTTCTGGATGTTGAGTTTTTGCAGAGTTAAAAACGACCAGGATAAGTCTTCCCTCACAAGATATATTTTATTTTTATTAGTGATACTTTTTATAATGCATTGTTTTGTGTCTGAATTTATTCCTTTGTAAAATCTTTTGACTTTTTATTTAATTTTGAACATTTTTATTATAGTTGTTACAATTTTGAGTGTGCTTTTGTCTTGTCTTCAGGGTTTTCCGTCCCAATCTTATTTTTCTCCTAGCTACCACAGGTAATTCAAAATTACTCAAAGAAAAGATCAGGCATCATAAGCCCCATCGGAGATCACCCAAATTAATTATTTACAATATTCCTAAAGCAACTCCCGGATCTTAAACTCCAGGAGGCTCTAGAAATAGCAACAGGGTACAACAAGCTTTCTTTCAAAGCCAAAGCCAAAAAAAAAAACAAGATTGCAACCATCGCATTGTATTTTCTCCAGCGGCTTTCAAAACTGATAAATGAAGGTAAAATAGTTGTTAACTGGCAGATACACAACCTCAAAGAATTTTACTACGTTCGAAGATGTTACATCTGTCAGTTGATCGAAAAAGAAGTTGCTCATCCTTCTTTTATGGTGACCTGTTTGTCTTGCGTCCGACTCTCGTAAAGTGACATCCATTATTTCACGAACTAAATAACAATAAAAAGGGCCCTCTTTGCCAGCAGATGTGGCAAATAATGAGACGTAGGGGCACTCACACTTTTTAATTAGTAATTGTTATTGTGGTAATTCGTATATATTATATTTCATTAATGCACTATAGAAACTCACTTTTACCAAGACAACATTAATTTTATGACTTATTCAACCTTGAATTGTAAATACTAATAAATATTTTTTTGTTTATATTTAAAATTATGAAATTTGCTTGTGAATTATTTCATATGAGTGTGTTTCTTTTCAACATGTACAAGTCTCGGAAAGCATTCGAACTTGCAGGTTTGTATGTAGTATAGGTTATTCGATTCTTGGTTCGACTCTCCAGGAGGTAAGACGTCTTTTTCGTCGCTCTCCCACCCCATCTCGAACGGTCATTGACAGTTGCGATCCACTACAAAATTCCCTCCTTTCGTCCTCCCACTTATTGCATTAAAAGTACTGTTCTTTTTTAAAGCAACAGACAAAAATATTTTTTAATACTTAACGGGAGCTTTTTTTCGCTCCATGGACCCAGGAGGAATTTCTCCTTCACATATAATGACAACGAATCCTGTTTCCTTAAACCTGATACCGACCATGGATAATTCTAATGGAAATGAAACTGAATACTGATCAATAAGTCTGCAAATCGATGAATTTATCTGTATTTCTCAATGCAAAGAAAAAAAAATTTCACACTGAAACACTGATTTCTCTTAGACAAAGTAATTCTGAATGCATAGATAACTCTCCACGATCCAGGCTTACAGCTCATCCGAAACGGAATCGCATATTTCCAACATGTCACATCAATCAATGCAAATTTATGAGGACCAATAGACGGAACAATCAAACAAAAAGATATACATTCCACCAATCATTGTTGATAATCCAGCAAATGGTAAACAACTCCTTGAGGACCTTAACCATCTGACAAATGAAAGAATGACCGGCAGAGTTATAGGAGATAAACTAAAGATATTCACTCCATCTAAAGCCCAACGTGCTAGCCGGAATAAAATTTCTGATAAGAGGAAGCTCAAATCCCATACTTATCTTCTATCTCCCTCAAGAAAAACAATTGAAAGTAATTACACGGGGTTTGCTAAAAGATTTTCCAATTAAGGAAATTGAAGAATGTGAGGAAATTGCACTAGAATTCGTGACGCAACTGCCCCATCGTTCCGCAAAAGGAAATATGCCGCTATTCTTAGCCGTTCTTCCCAAGTTCAAAAAATCAAAATCAATCTTTTTAGTCGAATCTCTTTCATATTTCAGGATTAAAATGGAACCTCAGTAAGAATTGCCCCAAGCCCAAGGAGTCACCTTCTTGTTGGACTCTTTGCAGAGGCAATCATACTTTCAACTTCTTGGTGTGCACTCACAACCCAGCAAACTTAGCCCCCGCCCCACGTCCCAAGACCAACTACTGGGAAGAAAGTATGAAAATGATGAAGACAAACAAATTACCATTAAGTGCACCAACATCTCTTCAAAACACGATTTCTACAAACTCAGTAAAGATGGACAAATCTCCACCAAATCAAGTCCAACCCCAAATATCAGGTCCTTCCACTTCATCCTCCACTCCACAAGAAAGTCTTGCCGCCCAAATTCTGCAGTCTCTTGTTAAAGAGGTCCATGTTCTCACTTCAAATATAGCTTCCTTGTTGGCGGCTCTTCAATCTCAGTCACTCCTTTCTCACAACATTCAATAGCACGACTAACCATAATTCGATCAACTGCATAAGCTGGAATGCGAATGGAATTAGAGAGAAAATAAACGAATTCCAGGAGTTTATACAGCTTCATAGTCTTCATATACCCCATCAAATTAAGTTCAACCCCAATTTACAGGTCTTTCCACTCCATCCTCCATTCCCCAAGAAAACCTTGCCGCTCAAATTCTGCAATCTCTTGTTAAGGAGGTCCATGTTCTTACAAACATAACTTGTTCAAACATAGGTGTTCTCAATCCCAGTCACCCTTATCTCATGACATTCAATAACCCGAATAACCTTAATTCGAGCAACTACACAAGCTGGAATGCAAATGGAATTAGAGAAAAATAAATGAATTCCAGAGTTTATTCAGCTTCATAGTCCTTATATAAGGTGCTTGCTGTAAATCAGCTCTTAAAGAGGGAACAAATGGCCTATACTTCCATGTCCAGCTTCAAAACACCCTAAATCTACTCCATTACCAATCTGTTAGGAACGAGGATATGTATCGAAAGATACATAAACAAAAATAGAATCCCCAATGTTACCGCTGCCAGGGTTTCTACCACTCCAGCACAGCTTGCCATCTCCCTAAGAGATGTGTAAAATGTGCCAAAGCTCACGATTCAAAGGATTGTGACCTGGGATTAGATGCTCCGCTAAAATGTGCGAACTGCTCCGGTGATCATGCGGCGAACTGGCGCCAGTGTCCCCGATTCCCTAAGCTAAATGAGAATAATATCAAGAACGTTAAAAATAATCCCAAAAATGTAAAGCATAATGCGCCAGTAGCGCAACAAAAAGTTACCCCCAAACCCATTTCCACTATTATGGATACCAGGACCAGGTCTCCGCCCACTGTGGGAGGAGCCGCTGCTCCACTAAGCGAATCTGCGCTCGCTCTGTTCAAAATGCTTCTAGTATTCATGGACGACACATCCATAAATTTCGACCTCCTGCTCGATGCAGTGACCAACGCGTTGCCAGCACTTGAAACCACGCAAGATTGCCATATGAAGGCGGTAATCTTGCTTAAACATTATAACTATCTCCGTAAACAATAGTCGCGTTCTCGTACACTGTTACGTCGAAACCCATGTCCCCCTGTTTAGGGGAGGTCAACGCTCTATGTCCAGAAAAAACATCCTGTCTGTGGGGGTGAGCTGACGGGAGAGAGAGAAAGAATGTAAGAAGGGAGTTGTACTTCTACTACCAGAGGAACGGTCGTGTGGCAGGGCATCTTCGAGTGTGATGTCTGCTTAAACTAAATAAGTTCAACTTCTGCAACCAACGAGAAAGGTTGTGTGTGGCAGTCATCTTCGAGCTTGATGGCTGCATAATAAAGGAGTTATTTTATACAGTCCACTTCGTATATTATTTGAGTTTTTATTGTGGTGACTAAGCTATCGAACATTTTGGTCCAGTCACCCGGAGACGGATTAGTTGAGCATTGAGACAGAGTGATCCATTGATTTCCACGAATCGTTGGCTGCATTCTACCAGGAGTTCGGTAGGTGAAGTTTAAAAATTCTAATGTATTGGACATTTTTAGGAACTTGATTTAGTATATTGAAGTATAGTGTCTTTGATTGTGGATATTGCCAAATTCCCTGGGCCTTGGAATTAGCTCTAATTCCAAAAATAGCCCCTCCGATTATAGTTTAGTTTGAGTTGTGTTAGTTGCTTTTTGTCTGTTGTGTTAATTTAGGTTGAATGAGAGTGTTTAGTTTCCGCAACAGGTTTTGTTAAGTTCTGCAGTGCATTGTTTTAGTGAATTTAATGACTGGATAAACAATGTCTGTTTCTTTAAATCTAAAAAGGATGAGCTAAAAGAGGTACGTTAAAGATAAAATCTTAAAAACCCAACATAAACTTAATAGGAAGAGATGGGCTTAACCATTCCAGACAATGGTTCAAAACTCGAAAAATAGATTTGATTATAGAACAATCTAATTGAATCCAGTGATGTATATAAAAGCAGGGTTGAAATACCCACCCCTGGAAAACTAACTCTATCCAATGCCTATTTTCTAATCTTGTGGATGATATTTTGGAATCAAAAGAAAAGAGCTACAATCTTTACAGCAGAATTAATGGCAAAAGAAACGAGAAAGTGAAATAAAAATTAACAACATTCACCAATTAAAAGAATAATAGAGAAAGGAAAAATCGAGAAAGGGAAATAAAATTGGAATTAGAAAAATTCAGTTAGCCAAACTAGATAAAGAGATAGAACTTGCGAAAGTGAGAGGGAAAAAAGGACCCAAGACTAACACTTCCCAAATTAGTGATTGGATTTACCAAGATAATAGAATCTCTGGGAGGGGTAGGATTTTCTTTCATTCTTTTTGATAATTTGGAGAACTTAATCAGAAGTAAATATTTGTTAGAACTCTAACTATTCCAGTGCCATCGATCGTAGGCTGAGTCCTTCAACCTTTTCTTTAACTCATTAGAAAAGGACGGCCTGAAGACACCGCGTGCCTCCGGATTAAAAATGTCCCAGAGGTATTAAAAACGGAGATCCTCATAAACTTGCGTCTTTGATTGTGGATATTGCCTAATTAGCTGGAGAGAATTGGTTGAAATCTACTTATGTGTGTTGAAGAGCAGGACATTAACAAAAATACGAGAAAATTAAAGCCTTGGTCCTGAAAAGAGTTCCAAACCAACCCCCATTGAGTGCTTAAACCAATTTAAAAAATCTCACAAGTTGCCATCCGAAAATTACGTGCAATTTGCAGGACATCAGAGTGGGTGCAATATTTGAGTACTACCAATTGAGAGGGGGTATCGGAATTTAAGGAATTATGTGAATTAATCGTTTCCGATCAAATATTAACATCTCTTGAAAAAGAATTAATGAGATATATTGGTATTAAACAAGGGAAACATGGTTCAAGCCTCAGTCACTGGGAAGAGAATTGGATTTGTACATAGCTTCAAAGGGTGAAACAAATCAGGACAACAGTTTGAATAGATTTGTTAAAAGTAATCGTGAAAAACGACCCTTTAAAACTAGTGCTAAAGTGTTTCTTTCTGAGACTAGCAAAACTTCTAGGTGCATTTTATGTGAACAAAATCATCCTTTGTACAAAATGCCCTAGGTATAAAAACCTCTCTGTAAATAGCAGACTTGAGATTATTAAAAAAAACAATCTGTGTTTTAATTGCATTTCTCCGAACCATGAAGTAAAAAGTTGCAAATCAAAATTTACTTGCTCGGAATGTGGAAAGAAGCACCATGCTACCCTCCATTTCACTCAGAACCCAAACCCATCAATCACCAGTAGGGGGAACTACGGAAAATGAACTTTCTCCCTCGGCAAGCGAGTTTAGGCCGAGTTTGAGTGAAAATAGTCTTTTAACCGCAACATGTAGCTCGAGTAAAAGGAAGAATGTTTTGTTGAGTACAGCCATCTACTTCATTTCTAATATGAAGGGAGATCTATTTCCGGTCAAAACCTTGCTTGATTCCGGGAAGTACATCTTGTTTCTTGACTAAAGAATTAGCAGATACCTTACAGCTGAAGAGAGAAAAAATGAACATAGCTGTCACTGGTTTAAGCGGCTGTCAATTTACGATTAAAGCAAGAGTTGCTGCATCAATTAGCAACAAAGAGAGATTTCATCCGAGATCTGGAATTTTTAGTAGTCCCAAAGATTACAGAAGATTTAATTCCATCAAGCAAAATAGAGGTAAACGAAGATTTGTGTAACATTAATTTGGCTGACAAGAGATTTAATGTTCCTGAGCGCATTCAAATGCTATTGGGAGCTGAAGTATTTTATGATCTACTTAAGCCAGGTCAATTTAGGATGGAAAATTCAAATATTATTCTTCAAAATACCGTGTTCGGCTTTGTAGTGTCCGGGTGCAGTACCACAGAAATTGTAAATAGAGAACATTGTGGACTATCCACAGATAACCTTGATACCACATTGAGAAAATTTTGGGAGATAGAAAGTTTTGAGGTGTTAAAATCAACAGGTGATAGTGAGAATTCTATATGTGAGGAGTATTTTGAGAAAACTCATTGGAGAAACGCGGAGGGCAGGTACGTAGTACAAATGCCACTAAAAGAGAACCCATCTTGCTTAGGTGATTCTAAACAAATAGCTCTCAAAAGGCTAAGATCATTATGGACTAGATTAACAAAGGATAAGGAGCAATTGAAACTGTACAGAGAATTCATGGAAGAATACGAGAGACTGGGTCACATGAAGGAAGTAATTGAGGATAAAGTATCAGAGGCTTCGTATTACGCAACCCATCATGGCGTTTACCGACCTGAGAAAGAAACCACGAAATTACGAGTAGTTTTTAATTGTTCCTCAAAAACTACGAATGGGAGATCGTTAAACGATACAGTACAACGGAGGTGTAATACAAGATGACTTATTTACAATCATGGCGAGATTTCGGACCCATGTTTACGCTTTATCCGCGGACATCAAAAATGATGTACCGTATGATATTGATTGACCCTAGTCAGCATAAGCTTCAAAGAATACTGTGGAAGAAAAGTGAACATGAAACACCAAAAACTTACGAATTAGTTACAGTTACATATGGAACTGTTAGTGCGCCATACCTTGCCATGCGTACTTTGAAACAATTAGCCAATGATGAAGAGGAAAACTTCCCCCAATAGGTGCGCCTGTTATAAGAAACGACTTCTACATGGATGACGTACTATGCGGAGCTCAAACTTTGAAGGAAGCAAAAGAATTACAGCGTCAACTTATTGCCATATGTCAAAGAGGAGGAATGACACTGCATAAGTGGTTTGGAAACCACCCTGAACTTTCCCTTAACCGAGAGGAATACGATTTTTCCAAACCAACAGAAACGAAGACGCTAGAGTATAATGGAGCCCAGTAGAGGACTATTTTACTTTCAAAGTAAGGGGTAGAACAGGCCGAGTTTTACACCAAGCGAAGTATCTTGTCAACTATAGCGACAATATTTGATCCATTGGGACTTTTAGGTCAGTGGTGTCGAAAGCAAAGATCTTTATAAAACGAATGTGGCGTCTAGACATAAGAACTGGAACCGATCTGGTTCCAGATCCAGAAAGAAGAGAATGGCATCAGTTCCTGAGAAATCTTGAGAGCGTAAATAAAATAACAATTGAAAGATGCATTGTGTTAGAGGATGCTGTGAATATTGAGATTCATGGATTTTCTGACGCTTCGGAACACGGTTACGGAGCTGCAGTTTATTGTAAATCTAGTACCTCATCGGGCAAGACAATTGGTAAAATTAATTACCAGTAAGTCAAGAGTTGCCCCAATTAAAAGTCTCACGATCCCAAGACTTGAACTCTGTGCTGCTGGTGAAATTAATGAAAAAGAACGCTCATTGCCCTAAAGCTTAAGACTTTTATCTAACGTAGCTTATTGGAGTGATTCGATGATTGTTCTGTCCTGGCTTAAAAAGGAATCAAGTGATTTAAAGACCTTCGTCCGTAACAGAGTGGCTACAATTCATCGATTGTCGTCTGATTTGCAGTGGCAACCATTAGGTCAGACCAGAACCCAGCTGACTTAATTTCGCGAGGAGTGGACCCTCATAGACTTGTAGACAGAATTGTGGTGGAACGGACCAGAGTTCCCTGGCTGGAATCAATATCCCTGATCAACCGATCAATTCCTGATGACGAGACCAATACTTTTCTGAATTGAAAAACTTCCCAGTATTGGTGAACAAATTGTTTATGTTACAAGTGATTGTGAAACTATTTACTGAGTTTAGTAATAATTACATAAGACTTTTACGTATTTTTAAGTTACATATTTAGATTTATTAAAAATACTAAATTAGCATCATTTAAACTAAAATGGCCCAATTGATGTATCAGAAATAATGCATGCTGAAATATTTCTGAGCCAAAATCTGTTGCAACAGGAAAGGTTTTCCTGCTGTAGGTCCAAAGAATCTATTGAAAGATAAAGAAAGTTATGTCAAAGAGTAAATTCCAAAATCTTTAAATCCCTTTTTAGATTCAGATGGAATCCAAAAGTAAGTGGACATTTTGGGCTTAATGCGGAATGTAGCTTTGATAAAAAACACCCTATAATTTTGCCTAAAGTCATGCATTTACTGAGATGTTAATTTCTTATTACCATATAAAATATTTTCTTGTAGGATTATCTGCTCTTTTTTGTGTCATGTAAGTGAGAAATTCTGGCTATAGGTGGAAAATCTGTTTGTAGAAAAAAAATAGTGCATAAATGTGTTATTTGTTTTAAGTAAAACCTATAGTGTGTCAACACAACTATTGGGTAGTTTACCAAAGATATGAGTCACCTTGAATTATCCATTTTAATGTTTCAAGTAGATTTCTGCTTGGGACCATTTTGGTTAAAACTGAAGAAACAAAAAGTATTGTGTAAAAATGTATGTATGTTTATTTGTCTGTTTTTGTATTTAAGGCAGTACATGTTGTTTTTCTGATTTATCATCAAGATCCTTTATAGCTGCTTTAAAAGATTTGTTGCACGTAAGAGGCAAATGTGCTAGAATTACTCTGATAATGCAAAAAGAATTTTGTAAGGTGCGAACAGAAATTCAAAGTTTCATGAGTTAGTTATTAAATCCTGATATTAAGTTATCTTCCATATTTATGTGAAGAAGGTATTGAATGGAAATTTATTCCCCCTCGAGGCCCCAATTTTGATAGTCTCTGGGAAGCGGCATTCAAAATCATTTAAAATTCATTTGAGAAGAGTAGCTAAAAGGTGCTAGTTTAAATTATGAAGAGAGTTTTTAACTATATGTATACAAACTGAAGCATTTGAATTCTAGACCATTAGGGTCAATTTCTACTGATAGTGATACTTCAAGTTTTAACTCAGCCCATTTTTGATTAATCGATCGAGCTCTCCTATTTTAGAGCCTAATTTAATTGATTTTAAAAGATAATAATCTTAATAGCTTACAGTAAAGGGGTAACTAAAATAGTTCAATTAATTATGTAGAAAAAATGGCATAATAGCTATTTAAGTGAATTGCAACAAGAAATAAATGGGTCTTTGAAAAAGACAATGTAAACATTGAAGTGATTAGTGCTATTGGTTGATGATAATTTACCTACTTATAAA
>BPLR01004878.1:0-20596 GCA_021605095.1 Caerostris extrusa | reverse complement strand
ATACAGTTATTATAATGGTAAATTGCATAGAAATACAGTTGACTTATTATTGTTTAACTGATGTTTTTTATAACAAAACATAGGAAAAAAAGGGAATGCTAGTAAGGGGTAATTGTATTTTTTTTTTTCATTTAAAGATTATTTTTTACTTTTCATTGCCTTATCAATAATAAATAAAAGAAGTGAAATATTTTTATTGATATTTATCATTATATTTATTTTATTTATTATTGATAAAAACAATTCACTCTTTTTATTTTTCAAAAATATCTTATGTCCCTTAAATTACAAAGTGAAATTAATCTTGCATGATGTAAATCTTTGCAGCATGTGAATTTTTAAAGTATATTAGATATTTGTTATTATGATATATATATTTTCTCTCTTGCATATTTATGTATTATGCATTGTTTTGTAAACAATTATACTTTCAAAATATTTATTTCTGACCATCGTGTTTATGTAGGATGAAGGAGAGGAATTCAAATATACTGGGAGTGGTGGAAGAGATTTATCAGGAAACAAACGATGTGTAGAACAATCTTGTGATCAAATTTTGAGTCGAATGAACAGTAATACATTTGTGTTTTTCTTTAATATATACAAACTATTGGCTTTATATTAAAATAAAAATGTACTGAAATTTATTATAGAGCATTATCATCTAATTGTAATGTTGCTATAAATAAAAATGAAGCTGAAGCTAAAGATTGGAAAGCTGGAAAACTCGTACGTGTGGTGCGGAATTGCAAGGGTAGGAAACATTCTGAATTTTGCCCAGAAGAAGGAAATCGCTATGATGGAATATATAAAGTAATAATTCATATTTTAATATATTTATCTGTAAATATTTTTGATATCTAACTTTATGAAGTAAAATATGTATTTAAACTTAATTAAAACATGAATTGATATCATTTTAAAATACAATGTATGATATGAAGATTTAATATTGGTCTATCGAGAGAAATTGTCAAAAGATTTTTTTTTAGTAATCAAGGCATTGTTTTTTAAAACTTATTAATTATTAGGTTGGTGAAATATTGGCCAGAGAAAGGAAAGTCACGATTCTTAGTATGGAGATATTTATTGAGATGTGATGATCAAGTCCTGCTCCATGGACCAAAGCTGGCAAAAAAGAATAAAAGAATGAGGTTTTGCAATGCAGGTAAACTATTATACATTTATTTATTAATTTTAATGTAACTATCCTTAATTTTTTTATAAAATTCTTTTTATGTTACTATTAAAGCTGTTAAGAAATATAGTTCTGAAATAAATAAATAAAATGGAATTATCTTTTATTAATGAGAATCAATTTTTTTTTTTTTAAAAGTTTCAATATAAATTTAGTGAAAATTTTTTTAATTTCAAAAACAATTTTTACTTTATCTCTTTTTCTTTTATATATATATATATATAGCATGTTCTAATTAAGCTCATATCTATTTTAACCATATAAATTTTTAATATTATCTGCATCAAATTATATTTTAAAAGACTGGTATTTGAGATTATTTTTTTAATACCAAAGGTGGTTCCCAAATTTCTATTTTCTTCATTTTTAGATTGAGCAATTACTGAATATGTTTGTGAAAGTATGTTTAAAGGCCTCAGAAAATTACATTGATACAATAGTATTGCTTTCACACTCTGGGGTTAACTGTTTGTTTTGAAAGGGTAAATCATCAAGACGAAAGGCCATTTTAGCGGTCTAAGTGGTGGAAAATTGGGAATTAAATTGAAAGGTCGAATATTTAAGTTATCTAAATGATGCACAAAAAAAGGTTTGAAGAGAAATGAGCTGTTTCAAACTTAGGGACTGATTTCTATATCCAAGATAAATAGAAGAGAAGAAAAAAAATCAAAAGAAATATGTTTGAGAAAAAAGTGCTCTGTCAACCTAAGTTGCCCCTGGATCAGTGTAAGTTGACCGACTTTGTGTAAAATAGGCAGCGGCGTCCATTTTGGAAGACATATTGCAAAACGTAAAGCTAAATAGTACAAAGTACTTAAAATTTTGAGGTTGCTATGGCTGCTAGAAGAGATGAAAATAGGAGATGCGTATTCGAATAGTGGAATTTACAATTTGAATGAGATGCCAAGACCGATAACCTCAGGAATTAGCTGCTATTGCTTTGATTTCATTTCATTCTTCTTAGATAAAGAAAGTGTTATTTAAAAGTAAGGTTATGAGAGAAAATTGTGCCAATACAGATATGTTGTTTCCATGGAATATTGTTGCTGTGAATCTGCAAGTGTTGAATTGCAATTTGTTTCTTATTTGAAAAAGTTTACTGCATCGCATTTCTCGGTTGAAGTGTGAATTTGCATGTTTCACACCATTGAGTTATTTTATGAAGAGTTATTTAAAGATTGAAGAGAACTTTATCAGGATTTTTATCACAGCTAAATAAAAATATGTCTTTTGCATATAATAAGCATTCTGCATGAGCTGGGATGATAAAAAAAAAAAAAAAAAAAACCATTTAGTACACTGCTCTGTTTTGAACTCTGTATGTGAAAAATAATTTTATTGAAACAGAGTTTCTGCACTCTACATAAAAATTCTTTGCATATGAATATTCGTGTGTTAAAATTTACAAATTAAAATATGCTTAAATATCAACAAATTTTAGGTTATTCATTTATATTTTTGGAAGCAATTGTGTGCATAGAATTTTCTTGTGTCATAATTTTTTATTATTTCTGTAAATTATATATCTATACATAAAATAAACATAATTCAGTGATTATTTTTACTTTTCATTTATAGTATCCTGAAGGTTATTTGGAATCTTTAGAAGAAAAACAGAAAGCTGCTTCTGAGAATGGCAGTGAAAAGAAACGTAAAAATGGTATGTTTAGATTATTTTATTTTCAAGTGATTATTTTTTATCTTTGATATTTACTAAAATTATTTAACTCTGATATATCTAAGATTTTTAATCTCATAAAGGATTTTATTATTAATTATTTGATTTCAGATGATAGTTCTAAATCAAAGAAAAGAAGAAAAATTGCTTAGATATTATCTTTGGAAATTGTACACTTAATACAGCTGGATAAAGTCAATAAAAAATTTTGGGATGAATGCTTAGAAGTTGTATCTATCTGTAATGGTCAACAAGTAAGTATTGTAATTCTATTTTCATACCATTTTCATTTAACTATATCTTGCACGTTATTCAAGTAGACATTTTTAAACAGTTAAGTATGAATAACTTTTGGTCAATCTGCAAAATTTATTATAAAATAAATAATAATTTATTATAAATTTTTTTATTTATTTTGTATTTATTTGTACTGGGATTCTCATTTTGTGCTTAATCCTGTATTAAGAAAAAAATATTTATATTTTCATTAAAAAAAAAAACTTAGAAACTGTGCATTGATGGTCAAAGCTGCCAATGTTTGTGATGAATTCGTATTTATCTGTTTAAAAAAATAAGGTTTAGAAAGTAACGTTGTTACAAATGTTTAGATTTTAGTTATTTGATTCATTTAACATACATGATGAGTTTTACTGAATTATATTTTTTATTTAATTTTTTTTTCTATTATTATATAACAATTATTGGTAACTTATAAAATATAGCATCAAAGAGTTTTTGAAAAAAAAAAAAAAAAAAAAAAAAAACTGTACTTTGCATTTTATATTTTTTTTTTTTTTTTTGCTCCTAATGCATTGAATTTATTGTAATATATCTAAAATTTCAAAAATTGTAGTTGTTTAAAATTTTCCATTTTCTTTACATTGAGCTCAGTGACAGATAGCTGGAAAGGAATGGCCTTTTCCTCTTCCCTTTGATTTTTCATCCAACAGAATTATTTCATTCTTAAAGGATTTTAATAAATGCAAATAGAATGACATTTTAAAATGCAAGGCACAAACATTTTTAAAATAAAACTATGGAATGGAATTAATAAGATGTTGCTGAGTTTAAAGTCAAGGTTTTTAAAGTGTTATGAGTCAAAAGCTTATCGGTATTAAAGTATTTTCAAGATGAGTGTAATTGCAGTAGAATTCTTCTAATAATGAAATTTAGGGAATATTTCAGCTTATTTTCTCATATTGTAAAGGATTTTTATTCTTGTTTATTTAGATTTCTCATCTTTAGTATTTTCTTATTGAGAATTCTTTCAATTAAGAATACTTTTTTTTTTATTGTACAGATTTACTGTTGTAAACAGAAATTCTTAAAAGTAATTGTAAAAAGTAAAAGTAAAAGTAGTTCTTTAATTGTAAAAGAATTCTTGTTTGATTAATGACTTGATTTAATAGGTTTGCACTTCAATAAATATTTCTTACACACATTTTAAAAAAAATTTTTATGGCACCACCTTTTCTTATTTATATAAAATATGTTGTTGCATTTTTTATTTATTTATTTTTATCTTTATTATTATTATTATTTATTTATTTATTTTTGTTAACTATCAATCTCATCTATAACAATTTTAGGAATTCTTGAAGAAAGTTGAAAATACCTTTTCATGTATTTGCTGTCAAGAAGTTGTTTTTATTCCAATTACAACTATATGCTGCCATAACATATGTAAAGTAAGTTGATAATTATTCTTTACAATCATTTAAATTGTATTTTGCATCGTGAGATGTCTGTGTATTAATTAGACTTAATATTTTATATTAAATTATAATGTTAATGTTTTTATGAATCTATGATATTAATAAGATTTTAAGTGAGTATTTTTTATATATCATGTTTTTCATATTTGATGTGAAAGTGTATAGTAAGAAAATTTCAAAATTTCTTACTGATTAAATACATTTTGGAATCAAATATTGATTGATCAAAGAATATATCAAATATGCTTTGCAAATAATATTTAAAAATTATCTGATTATTTTGAAATCAAATGAATTTTGCTCATTAGTATTTTTTAATATTCATAAAATTGTCTAGAATAACTGAATGAAGATGCATATTTATAAACTTTAACATAATGATAGTAATTTTTTATGTATTAGATGATCTAGAAGTTTTATGAAAAATTGTAAATAATTTGTAGATATTTACATATTGATGTCATCTCAATTGATCTTTCGTACATAACCTCAGATAATATTAATATCATCGATTGATCACTCACTTTTCGCCAAAACAAAATTTTTTACAGCACACATTTTCTGTCCAAAACAAAACTTAGTTGACATTTGCCAATTGCATGCAGTTAATAATAAATACCATTTTAAATTTTGTAATAAATCACTAAAATAAAAAAATAATCTAAAATTATTGTGGAAGATAAAATATTTTCAAATATTATTTTGGTTATCAATTTTATTGATGGCATTGGATCCGATCATTTTAATTTTTAAATAAATAATAGTTAGTAAAAAGTTACTGCTTTGTAAAAGTTTTCTATCCAAAAGTATTAAAAATAGAGACACTATTTAATGTTTGTTTTGTTGCATGTTCTTGTTATAAGACTAACATTTATCAAATATTTAAAGAAAATGAATATAAAAATTAATCATGTTTTTATTTTTGAAAAAATTAAAAATTTTTGATACAGATCATAATTTTCCCTGATTTTTTTAAATAAATAGAACTTGATATAAAATTTAAATCATCTGACCTCTCTAATATTTTCTTTCTAACATGCACAAATACATAAAATACTATAATCCTTTTCTCTTTAATTTTAATTATAATTTTTTATATTATCTTAAAGTGCATGTATATATATCTACATATATACATGCACATATATATATATTTGCTTTTTCTCTTTTCAGTCTTGTCTAAATAGATCTTTTAAGGCTGGTGTGTTTAGTTGTCCTATGTGCTGCCAAGAACTTCAGAAAACTTGCATCAATGACACAAATAAAAATCTTCAAAATGTTCTTCTTTGTCTCTTTCCTGGTTATGATGCTGGTCGAAGTTTGAAATTGTGTGCAAGTGATCGAAGATAATTGAGGAATATATGATATATTTTTATAAAATTGAATTGTTTTTTTTTTTTTAATTCAAATTAAATACACAAACTTTTAACAATTTTTTTAAAAATAATCCTCCAAAAGTTAATATATTTCACTTTAGTAATCTGGATTCATCTTTCCAGAGTATGAAAGATCTAGATTTTTATACAATGTATGTTTTTAACTATGAATGCTCAATTTTTATAAACATATGTTTTTAAAATTAGAATTGCTGATACATAATCTTAGTTTTTATAAAACTGCATTTATTTCAGAATGTTTGTTGTAAATATTTGAAGTCATTTATTATTGTTACAATATTTTAACCGTTTGTTTATACCATGTGAAGAGTATTTTATGTTAAATAAATATTTCATTGAAGTTTAATTTGTGATTTTTTTTTTTTGGCAGTAATTTTTATTATTTCTGATGATTACAATATATTATGTTAATAGACATAATAAGGGTCTAATTTTAAAATATTATTTGGAATATTATTAGGTATATTTGGAATATTATTAGTAAACCTGTTGATAACATTTCAATAAATTTTATTTTGAAGGATTACATGATTTATAAATATATTTAATTATGAATAATTAAAAATGTTTTTTAGAAATTATACACTGCATGTACAAATTGATGAAAAACCTACTAGTATGTTGTAGGTTTTCATCAATTTGTGTGTGATAAAACTTTAAATGCTACCAATAAAATGTGCGATAAACTTTATTGGTGTATTTCGTAAGAGAAAAAACCTAAACAGACATCAATAAAGGATAATTAAGAACCAAACTGGTACATATAGAGATAACAAATTGCAATAGATATATAGAATCTGCTTATCAGTTGATATGTGCAGAAAGTCTTATGTTATTGTAATAATGATGTCTGAGAGTAATTTTGGGGCCTGATGGCTGAGTGACTAGAACTCGGTGCCACATGTTTCGGGTTCGAGTCCCGGCGGTGCTATGGATGCTTGTAGTGGTTCGGAATCCATTTTAAACCCTAGGTCCCGGTCTGTAAAGTGTTTGGCATAGGGCTGACAACCCTACCACGTAAAAAAAAAAAACTTCTGCCTCGAAATCTGCCAGTATGCAGACGGCCTTGGCCCGCCACGAGGCTGTTGCGCCAATGAAGAAGAAGAGAGCAATTTCAAAGAAGAATGGCAATGATACATAATTATTATATAAATAAACAGTATTATTAGGGAAGCAGAAATTGAGGTTGTAAGTAAAGTATGTTGGCAGCCATTTAATAAGATAAATAAAAAGTCATTATTTTCATCAGGCTTTATTGGTAATAATATTTTGCACAACTGGAGTGCAATGTAGCAGAGGAACGTTGGATAATCTTTTTCTTTCCACATTTCTTCACATCAAAATGTATGACATTTGAAAATAACAGCTTTAAAATAAAAATAAAAAATATTAGGACACAATTGGAGAACTGTATTAGTTTTTCAAATTAAAAGAATATTCTCATAAATTTCACTCTTCTAAAAAATAAAAAATACTTTATAAAAATAAAAAAATATTATTAGGTCACAATTGGACAACTGTATTAATTTTTGTAATTAAAAGAATATTTTCATAAATTTCACTCTTCTAGCAGTTTATGATAAAAAGACAAGTAAATTGTTATCAAGCTTCAAGGTAAATTTTTCAAAGAATCAATTAATCAATCTGTTTAAATTCAACAACATGCAAAATAATTAGAACTTAAAATAATTTTAGTGGTGACAATATTCTTGAATTTCTGTTATATCAATGAATAAAAATCATAAATTATTGTTGAATGATTCATGCAAATCTGCTCGGATCAGTATGTGTCTGAACAGTCTGAGTCACGGACATGAACAAATAGAGAAACATTTGCCACTTAAAGGGGGAAAAAATTTTATGCCTCTTGATTTGCTACAAATAATTTTTGTATTATACTTCAAACTACTTTTAATTATTTCGTTGTTGGAACAGAAGGGTAGTGTGCTCTGAGCTATCATTACTACATGACATCATTGTATCTTGAGCCGAGATGCCTCTTTACCGTTTCGGAAATCATAAGAGTGAAGTATTGTCTTAGTCTTGAGCAGGCATTCCAAAGATGGCATCTGGAAAAGTTTGCGTGGCAGTATTGACGCTGGCTGTTCACTGATTAGCAAAAGGTCTTCGAGGAATAAAGTTTTTCTTCATCCGCTGGATAGACTTAAACGATAGACGACAGAAAAAAATCACTCCTTTTGCTACACAGTTCTAATTTTTTTTTGCATGTAATTTATGAATTTCCCACAGTATTGCAAAAAAAAAAAAAAAAAAAAAAAAAAAAAACTGTAATCAGCTCGGCATATTTCAACTTATCTTGTGTGAACATTCGAGAACGGATGAATAAACTCAGAATGTGCCAATGTTTAATAATGCACGAGACATAGGAAGCAATTCATTGGAATACTACAAAAATGGTCAAATTCAATAGCCACATGAATATGGCAATGTTGAATAAATCAAGAACTTCACGGAGAAGGAATTATTCAAGAATCTCTAAAAGAATATACAAAAAGTAAGATAAATGTCGTCGCGAATGAAGTATTCCAAATTCTACAAGAAACGTTATCACATTCAATAATCAAAAGAATATATCAGAATTTTAAAATATTAGTCGTAAAGGAAGTATTTCAAATTCTACAAGAAACGTTGTTACATTCAATAGTGAAAAGAATATATCAAAATTTGAAAATTCTAGGCATAAATGAGGAATGAAGTATTCCCAATTCTACAAGAAACACTATGACATTCAATAGTCAAGTGAATATATCAAAGTTTGAATATTCTAGACATAAATAACGAATGAAGTATTCCAAATACAATAAGAAGCACTATACAGCTCATTAGGCATGGGGAAGTGCCAAAAGTCTTCTTGAAACTTCGAGAAGAAGGAATTGATCAACGCACTACGAGTACTTATAGCCATTGGAAATACAAATGTTTAAAATCCCAAGCCAAGACGTGAAAAGTGCTTCAAAACACTTCAAGCAAAAGCCAAATTCTCCAGAAAATTCCTGAGGATTAACGTTATTCAGGAATCATTTCAAGAGTTAAGGGGCCCAAACTACCATTTTTCCACCAAAATTTGCAAATTTGGGATGGAGTTTTTATTTGTTTGCTGCACTTTTTGGATTGTGCCACGAACATCTATCCAGGACAAGATCACGTTCTCACATGATAAAAAAAAAAATTGATAAAATGGTATTTAAATACTTACTGAAGTAATCTTAATACACTTGAATGAAAGAATGATTAGAAAAATGCAAATATATATAATTTAATTAAACATGATACAACATTTTTTAAATAACTTATTACAATTAACACAAGATTTAATTAACACATTATTTTAAGAGGGAAACTCCCCATCAGTTACAAAAACATGAAACAATATATCATTGCTAATGGTGATGCAGGGGATGAAATGGATAATGTTCCATTTAATGTTGCTGCTCTAAAAGCACCAAGCTCTCCTCCCCGTCACTATTGTGGCCCTGTACGTAGTAAACAACATCAATATCATCAGCAGAAGCATCAAGATGATATTGAAGCTACCTTTGCATTTATGGAATCAGACAGAGACAATTTTTTTAAATAGATAATCCTACTGTTCTTAAATGCAGTAAACGTTTCAAATGTAAGAACATTCAATGAGCATTATAATTACCTACATAGGAGCATGCTTCCCATCAATAGCTTCAAGGCAATTAGGGAACTTCCACTGCTGACACCATGGATTGCAATGGCTTCACGAATCTCTTTAATGATGTTAGTCACTGTTGATCTTCCTATTCTAAACATATGCGCCAGACTCACCAGAAGTCAGATATCTGAAATACAAGAAAGTTATTATTTTTATTGTACGCTTTTATATTTTAACTCTCAAAAACAATTAATTATTTATGTACATTCATAAAATATTTAATATATTAACTTGTTTACTACAAACAGAATATAAACAGCACACTACTGGGATTTCTATTTAACTACAATTTTATAAGTAATCTACAGGGTAATTATAACTAAAGTCCCACTTTCAAAATGCTGCAAAAAAAGAAACACTCGCCCTGTATTTTGATTGCAATTCCAAATAATTTAAAAGTTTAGTTACTTGATTCCATTTTTGAATAAAATACAGTTATGAAAAAAAAAAAAGCCTGCAAAAACATTCATGCATGCAAATAATTTTGTTCACTTAATATTTCTTTAACAAGTTTTAAACATTACATGGGCAGTCAGTCTTAACAAGATTTTTTTGTTTTGTACATATATATTTCTACTAGTTCAGTATTTGTTTAAGTAATTAATTACATAAAAAAAAGAAGCACACAAAAAAATATCTTTCAGGGAAAAAAGCAAAAAGATTTCATGCAAATTTTAATGAAATTTTTTTATAAACAAGTTATAAATGTCATTTTTTCAATATCAGTTCTATAAACAAAAATTGACTTTAACTTCAAAGAAAAGTATTCAACAACAACCCAAAATATCCACACCCAACAGTCAAAGCCAATCCATTTTTAGGATGAATGCTTTCACATAATGTGTATACTGTCCAGGCACGGTGTTAGAGATAGACTCATTTATGTATGTTCATCGAATCCTTAATGTAGTTCATTTTGCATCACCCAGGCTCCACCACGGGGAGGCGAACTACTTTGTACCTCTCTCTCGGACTCAATCTCAGCATGTTCACCCACTGTCCAAGAAGGGCCTGCAGGTGGCCGAGTGCCAAAACCACTACAACTGCTTGACAAAAAAAAAAAAAAAACGAGATCGCGCTGCAATGAGTCGCAGGCCACTGCGATGAAAAGGCAGATGGCAGATGCACTACGAAGCAGCCAGATCGCAGAACTGGCCCATCACGTCAACAATGCAAGAAGCAGCCAGATCGCCCTTAACAGAACTGTTGCCCATCACGTCAACAATGCAAGAGAGCAGGGTAGAAGAGAACCTCAACATACCTCCCCCAGGAGAATCGCGGCGGCCACCTTCCGAATAGTTAGGGACACGACTACCTGCAAGAGCATCTTAGCTGCATCAGGGTCGCCAACCTGCCCACTTTGTTCCGACTTTTAACTACCTGGACCACGACAGAAGCTGCGAGAGAGGGGAAAATCTTTACTGGAGCGGCATGGCGTAGAGGGCGGCAGAGAGGCCACTGACGGGCGTTAACTGAAGTGAAGTGAATAGTTTGTATGTTTTTTTTTTTTTTAATGCTTGACCCTATCAAAGAGAGTCAAATTGTTGAGTAGTGATTCCAAGAAATTAAAATAACTACCATCGATAACTAATCATTTAATCGCATTTCTTCTATTAAATTCGAACTTCCTCTATTTTTTTCATAGATCAGCCGAATCCACCTTTTTTCTTCGACTTTCAAAGTGATTAAAGTATCTTGAATCTTGAATCGAAGGAGTATATGGGGATGCGAAGCAACAAGGACTATATTCCCCTAATCACTATATGGGAACAGTTCGTTTTCCTATTTTACGTCACTAAAAGGATGTGAGATCTATTTTCCGCTCAGTAAGGAAAGTGGCGCGAACAAAAACAGGGATTTATAGTATCCCCTGAGTGCCGAGAGAATTGCAGCTAATAAATATCAAAACGTTTAAGAGATTGGAGAAATAAAGTCAGATTTTTTTTTGCAATCAAGAATTTTAGATAAAAAGCTTTGAATGTGATATTATTTTCGTCGATATTCAAGTTTTGCCATAGATGTAATCTGGAGGTGGAATATTTTCTGCATCTTAAAAGAATGTGTAAAAGGTCATTGGTTTCATTACATATGTTACAGAAAGGATTGGAATCTAAATTGAATCTATTTAACAGGGCGGGAGTAACGATCATTCTGCTGATGATACGAGCAATGAGTATATCCTGTCTTCTATTCTGTGTCCATTTTGTGATAGTTCCAATATCTGGAAAGTTTCCTATCAAATCATAATATTTGCTGCTAAAGTAATTTGTTTCCGAGATTAGGTAGGATTGTTTTTCAGGTTTGCTATGACATCTTCCGGGGATATCCATTCAATAAATTGCGAGAGTTCCGTGGTATTCTTTGCGAGAGAATCCGCTTTTTCATTCCATAAAATTTCCGAATGACCAGGAACCCATAAAAATGAGATATTTTGATTAAAGGTTTGTCGAACAAAAAGTTTCGAAGCAAGTCTTTGAATAGCATAGGTAGAATGAATGTTAAGATTTTTAAGAGAATTAAGAGCCGAAAAACTGTCAGAAAGTATTAAAATGTCCTTGTCAACAATAGCTAGTTCATCTATGGCGACACAAATTGCCAAAACCTCTGCTGTGAAAACAGAGTTTATTGGGTTAATGCGATATGAAAAACTTTGATTGCAAGAAATGCCGGCGATTGAAGTTGAGACGTGACTTTTTGAGGCATCCGTGGCTATGATATAGTGATCAGAGAAAATCTGTTTATACAATCTGAAAAATCATTGACTATAAGTGAAACTGGGTTTTCTTTATTTTGGAAACGGAACTTCTGAAGGAAAATTTCACATAAAGGAGGATCATGCCGTGGCACAATTGGCAAGGTTAAAAGTGTTCTGGTGAGCAATTATAATTTTGAAGAGAGTTTTTAAGAGTGTTTTCATCTTTGTCAAGTAACTGCAATTCATTGTTTACCATCAAAGGGGAGAAAGAGTGGTTAGCATATTGTTTGATTAAAAACTGCAATGCCAAACGTTTAATTTTATCTGAAAGAATTTCTTGTCCAGACATTTTTAACAAAATTATATTTGGAGTCCAAATTGGTAATCCCAGAACAATTCTTAGAACTTTTGTTTGAATTGTGTTACAGGCGTTTAATTTGGTGACCGGGAAATTTTTAATTATTAATGCACTGTAATAAAATGTGCTGAGTATACTATTGTTTGCAATTGTGATAAGATGTTTTGTTCTAATACCATTTTTCTTTGATGCCAGAAATTTTAGACCGTTAATTTTTTTAAGGGCTTTTATGCGTAAATTTCTTTAAATAATTTCATTTTGGTTTATTTTAGAAAAAGGAATTCCGAGATATTTAAGAGTATCACTCCAGATGAGGGGAATTCCGGCATATGTTATCCGCGGCAATGAAATTGATCTTTTTTTGATAAATCAACTATTGCACTTTTTTCGGCACTAATTGTGAGTTTCCAGTAAGAACACCATTTGTACAAATTCTCAAGAGTATTTTGAAGCTGGGTTTGAATATAGGATAACGATTGATGTGAGCAGAAAAGAAAAATATCGACAGCGAAAATAGAGCAATCAACATTTACTTCCAAAGTCTCAAAAATGTCATTCAAAAAAACTACAAAAAGAATTGGTGAAAGTACACTACCTTGTGGAAGACTTTTAAAAGAAGGTTTGGGGTCAGAAACAGTGTTCCTCCATCGAACCTGAAAGGTTCTGTCCTGTAGGAAACCATGAATCCATTTAGCGATGTTTCCCGAGATTCCAATTTGAAGACATTTATAAATTAGTTCGTCTATAGGCACGGAGTCATAAGCACTTTTATGTCGAGACTGATACCGATAAAATATTTTTTTTTTCATTATGTGCTGTTAAAATTGATTTATAGATTGTATAAATAGCGGTATGATTGTTTCTAAAAGGTATAAAACCATGCTGATTGGTATGAAGTCGCTTGGTGAAAGTCAGAAAATTAACAATGCGATTGGAAATAATGCGTTCAAAGACTTTACAAAAAACAGAGGTCAAAGCAATCGGCCTATACGAAGATGTTTTTGTTTTATCCTTGTTGGGCTTAGGGATTGGAATAATGATAGCGTGTTTCCAGCTCTTCGGAATTGGAGAAAAACTCAATTGTTGGTTGAAAAGGTGCAAGATAACTAGAAGGGACGATTCATCCAGTTTTTGAACCATGCAGCTGGAATGTTATCTGCGCCGGGCGTTGTATTTCTCATTTTCTGGATAGCTTTTCGCAGTTCCCAAAGTTCAATATTTTTATTTAATAACTTATTGTCTATACTGTAATCCAACGGAATAGGTTCAGAACGGAAATTTTGGGCTGAAAAATAACTTGAAAAAGATTGCTTTGCTGTTTTGGATTACTAATATATCTATTATTGTGAAAAATTAAGTTGTTATTTTTTATATCAGGATTATTGTGACTAGTTAGTTTATTTAGGATGCGGAAAAATAATTTAGGGTTTCTCGGAATATTGGTTATATTTTCCCAGTATTTTCCCTTGCCCTTTTAATATGGTATTTCAATTTACTTCGGTATTTTTGTAGCGAATCCAATCAGGACCGAAACACTATTCCTGGCCTTTTTCCACATTATTTTTTTCAGTTGACAGAAGTTATTACATGCAATATTCCACCATGGAGGGTATTCGTTATTAGTCAAAATTTTGTTTTTGGTATTAATATTTATAGTGTGCGAAATTTTTTCAGTGACTATTTCAACGGTAGGGTCAGCAATAGATTGAAGAAAATTGTTCAAATCTCTGAGAATTGGATTCCAATATATAGTTTTAAGATATTTTGTTGCATTTGTTAGTTTGGACCATGAAACAACTATTGGTAGATGATCACTTTCAAAGGTGCAGTCAGAAACATAGCAATACACTTCGTTTAAGAGAGCTGCCGAACAAAGAGTGAGATCTATAACAGAAGAAGTGAAATTATGGGTGATGTGAGTGGGCGTTGAGGTATTCAGGATAGAAAAATGCGACTGATTCAACCAATCCAAAAATTCTTCGCTTTTGGGCGTAGATGTTTTTCCGCCCCAAAAGGGGCGGTGTAGGTTGAAATCACCAAAAATAAAAGTTCGCTTTTTTTAGAGTACTGAAAAATTTTGAACCTGATGGATATCAAATCCATGCGGTGCATAAATATTAACAATAGTAAATGTAACGTTGTGTGATTGAATTTCTACTGCAAGCATCTCAAGGTTTGGGTCATTAGAATTCTCAAAAATGACATGACCGGACATGTTTGGTGGAATACCTATTAGTAGACCACCTCCTGTTCTGTTGTTACGGTGGGTGCGAAAAAGATTTTATTAGGAAATGAAAGACGATCATCTGCTTTCAGGAATGTTTCCTGAAAAACCCAAAATTCTGACGTTGTGAAAGGGGTTGGTGGAGCCAGATTTTCTTATTTTGAAGGCTGCGACAATTCCACTGAAGGAATGACATCACCAAAATGACGAAAATAAAAAACAGGAAGGCATTATTCCATAAGAAACTAAAAGAAAAACCCTTAACTTTGGGGCAAAAACAAGAGGAATATTAAGAAATACATTAAAACGACCGGGAACTCCCGGAACAAAAACACATCGCAAAAACAGTCTTAATTTGAAGCATTGCTTCCACCTGCATCCCATTGCATGGGATTATTAGTGGGAGGAACAATGTTTATCATTTGGCGTTTTCTGTTAGGTGATTTTTAGGTCAGTTTGGTGGAATACTGAGACCAGATATTGCACAAGATTTTCGATTGTTTTTTGGAATATTTCAATTAAAAGAGTGGTCTGTTGTTCCATTTTAGTTGTAATGTTTTGAACAATACTCTCCACTCTTTGGTTTACTATCTCTTCGATGTTTGGAGCCGTCGTGTTGATTTTAGCAGCATCAGAGTAATGAGTTTTAGATGATTGAGTATATAAGCGTCTGGCCTCTCCAATAGTTAAATGATTTCTGCACTTGAATTCTAGAATTTTTTTGTTCATGTGTATGGCGTGGGCAGATTTTGGAAGTTGCGGAATGAGGTCCATTGCAAAGAATGCATTTTTCCGGACCTTGACACTGTCCTTCATGGTTTACACCACACAAAGGGCAAATTTTCTTGTCACAAACACGTGTTGCATGTGTAAATTCATAACAATGCAAACACTGTCGGACTCTATCAACAAATTGGCGAATCTTTTGGTTGGTGAACCAGATCTTTATAGCATCAGGCAAGAAAGTTCCCAGGATCGTTACGAGTACCGGGGAAAATTCTTGGGTAGAGTTTAGTTTAACGAAACGTCGCAACTCAACCACTTCCATATCATTTTTATTCATAATTTCATCTGCTAATTCGGATAATTGTAGATTAGTTGGTATATCAAATATGAGAAAACGTTCAGTGATATTTTCGAAGGTTACACCCGTAGAAATGGGCGTTTCTTGAATTTTTCAAGATTCAAAATCTGTGCAGCGCACACCGGATCGGCAGTAGAAAAGATGAGTTTACCCTGCCTCGAAAATTTGATGTTGGTGATATTATCATGTCTGTTTATGTGTTTTTTTATATCCGCCTGGATAAGAAATGGATTTGAACGCGGAATTTTATGTTTTGCATCTCTGTGTTGGCATATAATATGAATTTCCTCAAAACTTTTCTGACCCAACCGCAACACCAGTTCATTAATGGATTTTGAGCTTTTAAAGTAATTGTTATTACTGGAAATCATGCTATTACAGCTTTGGACGTCATCCATATTTAGCACTGAGAATTGTCCACATCAGACACAAATATTGCCGAATGGCTCAGGTTGACTAGTAAAATGAAACAACCGGAAAGAAGAGAAAAAAAAAAAAAAAAGGTAATCTTACCTTACACTTTGAAAAAAAGACCTAAAAGAGAAATTTATTGATGATTTATCAAAAACAGATAAACAAACCAGCAAGTGAGCAACGCCCACTTAAAACACAGCTATGTACTCTCAGCACTCAGGGAAACCTAAACAGGAGTTAAGCTGACCTGTCTAAGATGACCCAACTCAAACAGACCTTCCGTGATTAAAGTAATCACAATTTTTTTGTTGTTGTTGTTGTGATACAAATCTGATTCATCCATTAAAGCCATTTGATTAAAAAATTCCAATTATTCTTGTTTACTTTTTTAAAAATTTATTTGCATTCTATTTTTACCAATTTGATACTGTAATATTTAAAAAGTGGTTTATAACATGGCACACTGCCAATCCAGTAAAGTGACAAAGATCTTGAATTTCGAGTATTAATTTCGATTTTGTTCACACTGCCTGACAGGCATTTTCAAGGGGAATGCTGTCGAATCCCAAACACTTCTTTTCTGCTTTGGCCTTTGGCATCAAGCAATTTCGCTTCATGGATTGTGTTAGTTGTTCGAATCCTGGCGGTGGCAAAGATGTTTGAGAATGGTTCAGAAATCCACTTTGTAGGTAGCGATCTGCTTAGCCCCAATTTGATATGTGCGCGCAAAGTGCAAATGACAATCAAAATATCCAAGATGACCGTTTCAACTAGCGGACATTTTTGATTTACAATCGCACTAGCGGAAATTCTCACAGGAAATTCATTATTTTGACACATAATAATACACACGCCGGGGCCTGAATGGCCGAGTGGTAGCGCTCTGGAGCTTGGTGCCACAGGTTTCGGTTTCGGGTTCGAGTCCCGGTGGTGCCATGGATGTTGGTAGGGGTTCGGAATCCACTTTAAACCGTAGTATACCGTCTAATATGATCGCAGAGCGTTGCGAGGGCATTGTTACTCCGCGTCTGTGACTTATCTTCAAGTTACACGCGCCCCCTGGGTAATGCAAAGTGAGTAACGTCTGTGCAGCGCTTACCTTAAGGTATCCAAGACAGTTGTCAAGTGTTTGCCAGCTGTATTAGAAAATAATAATAATAATATACACGCCCCACAAATTAAAATAAAGAAAAAAAAAAAAAAAAAGAAGAAGTAATAAAATCTGCGAACGTGGTGAAACAAAATTTTCAAAACATTGTCTGGTTTGAAATATAATGTCTTGAAAATTTTCAAAAGATTATCCGTCTAAATAAGTACTGCATCCTAATAGGGTTACATGACGTCATCGTTAATATTCAAAAGAAATATTGATATCTGTCTGATTCGTAGTCCGATGCAGAGCTGTCATTCGAGACTGTCTTGCTACTGTCCCCTTAAATTAAATTCCATGGGCAGTTCCTCTTGTTCCAAATTAAAATGCTTTCCACCCTAACGATTTATCGTGCTCTTTCCCTTCATAAGTCGCAAGAGTTTTCGACTGAGAGCGCCCTTCAGCGTGTTCCAAGCATAAGATCTTCGGACCGGCGACGGTTGCAGGAAATCTCCGCGCATGCTCTGTGAACAAGAGGCAGCTTTTGACTCGGGATACGATTTTAGGCGTCACTGAATCGCGATGAACATTTTTGAATTGAACGGTTCAGTTGAAAAACTGCCTTCGCATTGTTTTTTGCTTTGATTGATTTTTGAAAACTTCGCATTGATTCACTGCAGAGCTCTGCAATCGCTTTTCAGAAGATGGCCGAACTGAAAAAATCCTTCCCACGCTATCAATTCTATGCATTTATTTCAAATACCAAATACACTTTTATGTTTATATTTTTATACTATTCCAGTGGTTAACTTGATTTAAATATATGAAATAAATTCATTATTGTATGAGAGTGGTTGTTTATTTCTCATAGTGGATATCATAGACCAGGTGTGACCAACCCGCGGGCTGCATGTGGCCAGCCTTGAATATTTTTCCGGCCCGTGAGCTTTATCACACTTTTACAGAAATATATTTATTTTAGAATGGCCAACGTAGTGAAAACCAATTTATTCAAAAATACATTATGTGTGCATCCCTATATTCAAAAATGAATTGTTGAAATGATGAGAAAAAATAAACTTTGATTTTAAAATACTATTCTTGAGAATATAGGACAGATAGGTCCTGTTTTATTAATGAGTTCCCTGAATAATTAAATTGTATTATGCGAACTCATGATACTCAGTATATTGGAACATCTAATATAATAGGTTCTATGTTTCACTTGAAGTGACGCATTGACTATCCCTAGATACGCACAGTGGATTGTTGATAGCAGAGCAAACCAGACTCTTAGTTGAAGTTGTTAGCGCTTTTGGCTCAACCTACACCTGCAAATCGTTGTTGTTACTTATCCCACTTGGTAGATATCTAATCTAGACCAAGCCCACGAACCCGTATGGCCTCATGGTTGAAGGGGTTTTTCCGAACCACTACAAACATCAATGGCACCGCCGGGACTCTGTCCATCCTTGAAAATCAAGTGATTCGTTTTTCTTTCTGTAGAATTGCGTTCAATTTAAAACCCATTTCTTAGTAATAGAAATGAGCTCTACGCAAAAGGAAAAAACCAGCTGAAGGAAAACAGAAAAATGGAGAAGAAACGAGAAAGTGCAAAACTTTTTCTGGAGAAGCCTACAGAAATCCAGTTTTCAACTCTGTGGCGGCGCCCATGCTAATTCGACGGCTTTCATTTTGTGGGTCGTGCTGTCCTGCTACTCGGCGGCATCTGAGCCTCACTCAGAAGAGGCGAAGCATTTCCGCGTCAAAAAGTGCAAATGCGTCCTCCCAGAATGCCGCTGCGGTCTGTATCTGTCCAATGCAGAGGTGAGTTGCCGGAACGTGTCCGACTTTGAGAAATTCAACGAAAAACTGGCAGATGGCTCGCTGTTTGAAGTGAACGCCACGTACACCATCTGGCTGTCCGGGAACAGCGTCCTGCCGAGGGATTCCTCAGGGGCCTGGACGTGTCCGGCCTCGTCGTCGACGACCCTCACTTGCAGGGACTGGAAGAGGGGGCTTTGGAGGGGCTCCTTCGACTCCAGGATTTTGTGATGGATAAAAGTTCCATTAAGGTGAGTAGTTTCGAAATTAGGACTTAAAAATTGGCAACTCTGAAATAGATTTAAAAAACAAAACAATTTGAACAGTTATATAATTGAATAGTTTGAAAAATGGGGCCTGATGGCCGACTGGAGAGCTCTGGAGCTCGGTACCCCTGGCTTTGGGTCCCGGCGGTGGCATGGATGTTTGTGAGTGGTTCGGAATCCACTTTAAGCTGTAATTCCTGAGCTAACAGGATCGTAGAGCGTTGCGGGAGTATTCTTACCACACGCTGCAGGTGTTTGATATCACAGGCTGCAGGGTTGAATCCTGGCGGTGGCAGGGATGTTTGTGAATGGTTCTGAATCCACGTTGATTTAAAAATCTTTTACTTTGAAAAAGCAGGTACAGCGGGTTCTATTAGTTAGTTCTGTTCTTAGTAGGTCCCGGTTTAATTAGCCTAAAATGTTCCAAACCAAACTCAAAAATGCAAAGTATGTGGTTTGTGAGAAGTGAATTTTATAGGCTTGTGAACAGCTTGTTCATTCCTCTTTACAGTATGTTCCGCCATTTTAATTTTTATTTTATGAAATCTCAACCAAGAAAAATTTCGTTATTTTTTGGGTGCTATATCACACGCAAGTTATTAGAGAAGTAGTAGAATAGTGTCACGAAAATTTTCTAGTAAACACAACCTTTGTTAAAACATAAAATAAAATAAATAAAAATAAAAAACGATATTTGAGGAATACATGCTTAAAAAATATGTAATAATAATTATACTAAAGGTTCATTGTGAAGAAATATATAACACTAAAATGAAATATAAAAAATATATAAATGTAAACTAAATAAAAAAAAAATGAAATCATTGAAAAATATTTATTTTACTAGCGTGATATTTGTTTGCGTAAAAATATTATTTTAAAATCAAAGTTCATTTTTCTCATCCTTTCTACAGTTCATTTTTGAATATGCGGACGCACACATAATGCAT